>CAKNYM010048391.1:44012-69925 GCA_932195095.1 Andricus curvator | reverse complement strand
CCGAAATCTGAAAATACGCAATTTGAAAATTCCCGAATAATAAAATTCTGGACAGTTTACAATATTACCGAATTTGAAAATTCCCGAATAATAAAATTTCAGTTAGAATATTGCCGAATAATAAAACATGCAAACTAGAAAATTCCCGAAATTAAGCAATGAAGAAAATGGTTTTTTAATAAATATATTATTATTTATTAAAAATACAGTAATCAAATATTTTTATCATAGCATTTGTTTTAATGTTTAATTTTTATAAAATTATTGTTTGAATTTAAAATAACAATCATTGTATAAAAATGTTATAAAAAATCAAATTAAAAACACGTGCGCTTCGAACAAAACAAACTTTGCAGGATTTAATTCAGCACTGATTTATCTCGAAGTTTCTTTTTATTTTAATTTAAAAAAATTAATAATTCGATTTTTGAGAACGTTTTTTGTGACTTTTAAAAAATACAATGCACATTTTCAAAGAAAATTTTTTATACAGAAATATTTTTTTCAGTTATTGTTTTAAATTCGAACAATATTACATAAACATAATTATAAACATAATTAAAAAATGTATGTATTTCTGGATGAAAAATTGTGTTTGAAAATGTGCATAGTATTCAAGAAAAATACGAAAAACGTTCTCAAAAATTGAATTTTAAATTTAAAAAAAGAAATAAACAAAATTAATTTCGATCTAAATCGGTGCTGAATTGAATCCTGCAAAGTTAGTTCGAAAAATGTTATTAGGTTTGAAGAAAATTTGGAGAGAGCACTTTTTTTCTTTCAAAGCGCACGTGTTGTTTAATTTATTTTTTAATACAATTTTTATACAATTATATTGCTCCTTCAAATTTAAACAATAATTTAAAAAGGACTTGCATGTTGGTGGCGGAAGTGAGAACGTGTTTAGTGACAGGTGGAGAGAGAATTTTACGGAATTTGTGTGGAAGGTGTGAGTGGAGTGTGAGGGTGGAAGCCGAGGAGGTGAGTAGGGTTGTGTGGGGTGAATTGGGGAGATAAAAAGTGAGTTTCAGCGTGGGTGGGAGGTGGTATCTAGCTGGATAGGGAAAGTGAGGTTAGGTTGGCAAGTAATCGGGGGAGTTCGTGGTCAGGAGTCCTGGGCTTTCGAGGGTTCAAGGGTGGTTCTCGAAAAGTTAGGGGATGCTAAGGGAGAGAAAGGGGTGTCTGCAGGGACTGAGGAATTGAAAAAAAGGCGAAAAAAAAGGAAAATTTGGCGGCGAAAGACGCCAACATTTGGCAGAGACATCTGTCGCTTGCGGCAGGTACTGCATGGATAGGTCCCAGTTACCGGCGGTAGAGCGGGAGGTGGGCAGCGAGAGTACTGGCAGTGCTGGTAGTGAAACCGACGGGGAGGGAATTTTCCACAAGCCACGACGATCTCTTGAAAAGGAAGAGAGACAGCCAAGAGAGTCCGGAGAAAAGCGAGGTCGAGAGCCCGTTTAAAAAAAGCGGGATAACACCGAGGTCACCCCCCAAAAAAATGGAGGGGATGTTGGAAAAGGAGGCTCTCGGGATGTTGTTAGGCGAGATCAGGGGGCTGAGGGAGGACGTAAGGGGGACCAAGGTGCAGATGGAAGATATGAGGGAGGACTTGCGAATCAGAGATGAGAAATGGGAAAAGGAGGTGAAAGAGCTGAGAGAGAGAGAGAGTAGATGGGTTAGAGAGGGAAAGAAAAGAAAAAGAAGTTAAAATAAAACAGATGAAAGAGGAGATTAGGGCGTGGAAAGAAAGGACTGAAAAAAGGCTTGAGAAGGTGGAGGGCAGGACGGAAATGGAAATAGGAGTCGGGGGTAGCGGGGGCGAGATTAAAGGTATTTGGGAGAGGGTAGGGAATATGATAGAAGAGAAAGTGGGAGAGCGTAGGAACGAAAAGGAGGAGAGGGCGGATAGGGAAAGGATAAGGGCAATGGAGTTGAGAATGGAGAGAAAGGAGAAGGCAGACAGGAGAAATAATATTGTGATAAGAGGGTTGAAGATGAAGAGAGGGGAAGAAAGGGAGGGTGTGGAAGCGCTGCTACAGAGCATAGGGTGGAATAAAGGCAGGGTAGGGAAAGTTAAGTTGGAGGGGAGAAAGGAGAAAGAAGTGGCGGTTGTGGAGTTGGAGAGCTGGGAAGAAAAATTGGGGGTAATGAGAAATAAAAATAGGATAAAGGATAAGGAAGTTTTCATCGATCACGATTTGACGAGAAAGGAAAGGGATGTACAGAGAATGCTGTACGACAGGGCTAGGAGAGAGAGGAGTGAAGGGAGATCGGCGAAGGTAGGATATCGGAAAATAAAAATAGACGAGAAAATGTGGGTGTGGGACGAGGAGAAAGAGGTGTTGAAGGAAGTGCAGGGGAATTTGTTTCGTAGGAAGCAGGGGAGTGGGGGCAATTCAGGGTAGAGGAGTTGTGAAGGTGCTTTACTGGAACGTAGCAGGGGTAAAGAAGAAGGATGAGGAATTCTGGAGGTATATCCAGGAATTTGATGTTGTGGGACTGGTAGAGACGTGGGTGGAAAGAAAGGAATGGGATAAAATAGAGCCAAAGCTTCCAAGGGGGTATAGGTGGAGACTCCAGGAGGCGGTCAGTGTGAAGAAGAAAGGAAGGGCTAGTGGGGGAATTATAACGGGGATTAGAGATGGATTAGAGGAAGAAGCTCACGGAGAGGAAGAGGAGGAGGGAGTGCAAATAAGAAAGTAAAGATAGGAGGGGTAATGTGTAAGTTTGTGACAGTGTACAATAAGGATGGGATGGAAAGAATTAAAGGAAGGGTGGAAGACCTGTTAGGTGAAAGAGAAGAGGGTATGGTGGTACTGGGTGGGGACTTTAACGCGAGGATGGGGAGGGAAGGGGGCCTTTACAGGGAAGGGGAGAGCTTCGAAAGGAATTCGAAGGATAGGTTAATAAATAAGGAGGGGGAGATTCTAAGGGACTGGATGGAGGATAGAGGCTGGGCGGTGGCAAATGGTATGGCAACTGGGGACGAAGAGGGAGAATACACATACGTAGGTAAGGTGGGGGTATCGGTAATAGATTATGTAGTTATGAATATGCAAGGTTGGGAGGAGATGGAGAGATTCGCAGTAGAAGGGAGGGTAGAATCAGACCATCAGCCATTAGGGTTGTGGATAAGGGGTGAGAACGGCGGAAGGCAAGGTGGGGAAGAAGTGTCGACGGGGGAGAGGGTTAGCTGGACGAGGGAGGCGATAGAGAAATATAACGAGCAGTTAGGGAAGGTACGCTTCGAAGGGGAGACGGTGGAAGAGATATGGGAGGATTTAAAAGAGAAAGTGAAAGGGTGCGTGCAAAAGAAGGTATTCAAAAAGAAGAAGAAAGGAATGGTGAAGCCGTGGCGGGATAGGGAATGTAAAAAGATGAAAAGAAAGGTGAAGAGGAAGTATAAGAAGTGGAAAGAGGGTACTGCGAAAAGGGAGGAGTACGTAGAAATGAGGAAGGGGTTTAGATTGATGTGTAAGAAGAAAGAACAGGAAAAGGAGAAAGAGCTGGAGTAGGAGTTAGGAAATGTTAAGACAGAAGGGGACGTCTGGAAGATAATAAATAGGTTAAGGAAGCAGAGATGGAGGAGTTGAATGACGAGGAGATGGAGAAACAGATAAGGAAGTTAAAAAGGTCAAAATCAGCAGGGCTGGATGGGCTAGAGAACGAAGCATGGCTGTTTAGTACACAAGAGGTTAGGGAGAGGCTGAAGGAGGGAGTGAAGAAAGTATGGAGGGGGGAGGGATTCCCACGAGGGTGGAGAGAAGGATTAATAGTGCCTCTGTATAAGAAAGGAGAGAGGGATAGGCAGGAAAATTATAGGGGGATTACGCTAATGAATACGGCGTATAAAGTATACGCGATGGTAGTAGCGGAGAGGCTGCGGAAGGATGTCGAGGGGAAAGGAATATTGCCAGAGACGCAGGCGGGCTTTAGGGCAGGTAGGAGTACTATCGACAATATCTACGTTCTGCAACACGTGGTGGATAGAGAATTAGCGAAGAAGGGGTCGAGAGTGTACGCGTTTTTTGTGGATCTAAAAGGCGCTTTTCCGTCGGTGGATAGGGGGAGGTTGTGGGAGGCGATGGAGGAGAGGGGAGTGGAGAGAGGCCTGATCGAGAGGGTAAGGGAGATATATGAAGAAACCAAAGATAAGGTAAGAGGAGGACAGGGGATTTCGGAGGATTTCTGGATGGATAGGGGGTTAAGACAAGGGTGTCCGCTTAGCCCGACGCTTTTTGCGATTTTAATTGCGGATATGGAAAGTAAGCTGGAGGCCGGAGTGGTAGGAGGAGTCAGGATAGGAGGGGTTAGAATTTGGTCGCTAGCGTATGCAGATGATATAGTGTTGTTGGCAAAAAGCGAGGAGGCCTTAAAGGAAATGATGAAGAGGTTGAGAAGATACCTGGATAAGAACAGGTTAGAACTGAATGCGGAAAAGTCCAAGGTTATGGTTTTCAGAAAAGGAGGTGGAAGGGATAAGGAAGGGCAGTGGAAGTTGGGAAAGAAGTTATTCGCAGATGATTTTGGAAGGAGAATGAAATTGTTTGACTCACTAGTGATGAGTGTGCTATTTTATGGAGTAGAGGTGTGGGGGTGGAAGGAAAGCGAAGAGGTAAATAGGATACAGGAGAGATATGTTAAGTGGACACTGGGGTTGGCAAGGAACACGCCTAATTATATTGTCAGGAGGGAGACGGGGAGAACGAGTGTAGGGATTCTAGCGGGGAGTCGAGCGTGTAAATATGAGGAGAAATTTTTGGAAGAGGGGGGAAGTAAGCTGGTTAGGGAGTGTTGGTGGGAGAAGGAGAACAGGAGAGGGGGTGGGAAGATGGAGGTTGAAAGAGAAAGGTATTTTAGAACGAATGGACTGCATATGGATGAATTGAGAAGGATGCATGAGGAAGGAAGGAAGGTATATGAGTTGGTTAAGAAAAACAGCATGGAGAGAGAGAAGACAGCAGGGGAAGAGAGAATAAGAGAGACAAGGTTTAATGGGAACTATGTGTGGATTATGCCAAGGGCGAGAGCGCAATATTTGTGTGAGAAAGGAGAGAAAGGATGTCAGGAGCTTATAGCGAGGATGAGATGTGGGTGCATGGAGAGTTTCAATAGGTTCTGGCTCGCTAGGGAAAAGAGGATGTGTGAACTGTGTGGGAAGGGGGAGGCAAGAGTGGAGCACTGGTTGGAGGAGTGCGTGGAGGTGGAAAGGAGTGGAATAAGCATGGAGGTATTGATGCATGAAAGGGGGGACAAAAGGGCAGTAGCATGGGTGAAGGGAGTATTGGGAAAGATGGAGAAGAAGAGAAGGAAGGAGGAAGAGGAATGGAGAAGGAAAGATTGTAAATAGAGGAGCAAGTAAATATAAGTAATTGTAAATATTGTAAATAGTAGATAAGTATTAGGTATTAGTCGCGGAGGCAGAGTTTGGTAATGCGAGGCAAGCAAGAAAGTAGGGACATGCAAGCGAGGTGAGGCGAAGCGAGGAAGGCAATGCGATAAGAGCGAGCGGCGTTAGATATAAGGTGTGGAAGGATGTTAGTTTTAAGTGTTAGTTGTAAGAAAATTCTGTAAAAAATGGAAGTGTAAGTAAGTCAATTTTTTAAGGCCAGCAGGCTAAAAAATAAACGTTTATCAATAATTAAAAAAAATTTAATATTAAGAAAAAGTATTGGATAAAAATATTTGATTATTGTATTTTTAATAAATAAATAATATTTATTGAAAAACAATTTTTTCATGTTTAAATTTGTGAATTCCATAATTCGGGAATTTTTTCTTTGGATATTTTCTGTCGAGAATCTTCCAGTTCGGTAATGTTATAAACTGTTCGAAAATTTTATAATTTCGGGAATTTTATTATTCGAAAATTTACAATTCGGCAATTTGATAATGTCGAAAATTTCATTTTTCGGGATTTTTCAGTCATCCCTTTCGGAATTTCTTTAATCGTCCCATATTTTTATACCTTCTTTTAAAATTATGTAATTTTTCAAAATAAAAAGTCAGAATTTAATTTCGAAATCATCAAAAGTATCCATTTTCTTTTAAATTATTTAAAACGTTTTCAAATTATTTTTGAAATTTTGTCGGAACTTTTAAGTATCTTTTAAAGTGATTCCCATTTTTCCTAAACTTTTTGTAAAATCCTGCGAAAGAAAATTGCCTCAAAAGCTTCCATATTTTTTTCAAATTTGGTGAATCTTTTGAAATGTTTGGAAATATTTTTAAACATTCTCTTAAAGTTATGTTCTTTTTCGAAATAAAAAGTCTTTTTAAATATCCCAGAAATCTTTTTAAAACATTTTTGTTAAATTTTTCAAAATTTTTGAGTAGCTCCTATTTCTTTTGTTGGAAACATTCAAAAACCTCCAACTTATTCGAATTTTTCCTAAATTAATCGTTGTTCAACTATTATTTACAAATCAAAATTCAACACTTTTACTTTCAAATTACAAATTTAAAAAATAGAAAAATTATAATTGTAACATTCAAAGTTTAAACTTATCACTCTGAAATTGTGACAATTCAGTTTCGAATTGTTTAATATTGAAATTTTTTTTTTTTAATTTAAAAATTCCAAATTGAATGGATTAAAAGTGGAATATTTTATACTAAAACAATACTTGAATAAGATTTTGAAATTGAATAAAGGCGTTTATTTATGAATCTATTAATTTGAAGTGATTTTTAAATTGAATATTGTTTATGAAGACTCAATCGGATGTTTACATTTGTCTAGCTATTAAGGCTTTCGAATTAAATTAGTTCAAATTTTAACGTTAAAAAATGTAAATTATATAATTTCGAAAAGATCCAGAATCGTCTTGTAAAATCAATTACTGTTCAATTTTTAATACTCGAGCTACATTACAGTTTCTAAAAGCATGAGTTAATTTATATTTACAGCTGATCAATTTAAAAAGTTTTGTTATTTTCCGGTCAAAAAATAGATTCACTTTCATTTCCCGATTTTCCCGGTCGCAAGTCTAGCTCAATATTTAGAACAACTTTCACGTTTTTGAAAAATTAATTTTTCGGTTCTAACTTCCGCGACAATCATTGTATTCCTTGAAAGATTTTCTACAATGCTCGTGGTTAATTTTTTATTTTAAGAAATGTATGTAAAAATTACACTATTTTTATTTCTACAAACAATATTTTTCTTTAATAAAATTGTTGTAGTAAAAGCGTTTCGAAGAGTTTTTGTTTAATCTTTCGAGAAATAAAATAAATATTTATAGGTCGACCAAGGTTAATTTTCTTTACAAAATTTCTCTTCTATCTCATTGTTTCCAGTTGTTTTTATTATAGTACAATTTAGGTTTGTATATTTGGGCGAAGAAATCCATTGTATAGTTTGACATATATTCTTTATAAATCAATATTTTGTATAGAAAATTACCTTGAGTGACCTTTAATTATTATTTTATAAACATAAAAAAACCAGGTATCAATGTTTTATATGAAAAACACAATCCATGAGTGACAGAACGAAATCAGAAACAATAATAATGTCAATTTATTCAGAAACAAGCACTTTGAACAAAATTGACCTTGAGCGAACATTAAATATATATTTTTCAATTTTGACAAAACTCACTTGTTATTTTCTCACAAAAAAAAATAATTTTTGGGGGTGCTAAATTATTAAACTAGCTGTGAATTCGATCTTGAGTGTTTCCACTTTGTTTGTATTTATAATTATATGCACTCAAAAAAATGTCTGGTTAAATCAACCACAATTCTGGTTAGTCTAACCAGAAAAAATAGTAAGGGCATATTTAACCAGATTTCTGGTTGATTTAACCAGACATTTTTTTGAGTGTGGTGCTCATTTCACGAGCACTTTGCTTCCCGTTAGCAAATGTATTTGCTTCCACATAGAGGAAGCATTAGTTATTTTTTTTCAATAATAGACAAACCAAACTCTTCATTTTGCTCAATTTAAAAATAGAAATTTACAAAAAATACAAAATTACAAAATAATACAAAATTTTTTTAAATTTAAAGACAAATCCGACAAATCAAATTTTGTATTCGAAATGATAATTTTTCGAGCTGGAAATGGGAAGGGAAAAGTTCGGTCGCGCCATATCCCTCTTCCAGCTTTGTGATTTCTTTACAAAAATTGTCAGAATTACTCTATTTGAAAATTTATAATCAAAAAGTCTTTTCTATTCATGCGTCAACTTTGAATTATGTCTATGAAAAAAGTTTTTCTGTTCGAAACAGATGATTCAAATATTATAAGTGAGCATAACTTCCCTACTCTTTAATAAAATGTATTAATATTGTAAGTAAATCGATTCGTCTCGAACCAAGGAATCTTTTATATTCTTGCACCAACTTTGAATTATGTTGAAGAAAAAAGTTTTACTATAAAAAACCGTATTTTCAAATATTATGCATTACCATAGCTTCCTTACTCTTCAGTAAAATGTATCAATATTATAGGTCAATCGATTCGACTCGAATCAACACATATTTCCTGTTCTTGCATCAACTCTGAATTATGTTAATGAAAAAGGTTTTACTGTAAAAAAACGATTTTCAAAATATATAAATTACCATAACTTCCCTAACATTTAATAAAATGTATTAATATTATAGGTCAATCGATTCGTCTCGAACCAAGGAATCTTTTATATCCTTGCACCAACTTTGAATTATGCTACTGAAAAAAGTTTTACCATAAAAAACCGAGTTTCAAAATATCATTGAGTGCTAAAAAAAATACAATAAATATGTTCAGAAATCCTTTGGTCAGTTTCAAGATATTAGTGAGGAAAATAAGCCCTCCAAATTTCATCAATGTATGTGCAACCATTTTCTAGTTATCGTGTTCACAAAAAAGTGTGACATGCACGCATCCACACACACATCCGGACAATTCCTTAGAATATTGTATTAGACATTTTTACATTGAGGAAGGTTTAATTAAATGAATTTAAAAATTTTGGAAAATGTTACCATTACAAAGCTTCCTCTATACATACATACATACATAGATTAGCAGTTCGATCTCGAAAGTTCATTGCCTCACTACCTGATTCGGGTAGTGTTTCTAGGTGGATATTTACTACCAATGTGGGCCCACCACACCCACGACGGGCCAACAGCACGCAGTATTCCTGAACGGTCACCCATCCAAGTACTAACCGCGCCCAACAATGCTTAACTTCAGTGATCTTACGAGAACTGGTATTTTCAGTGTGGTATCGCCGTTGGCGATTCCTCTATGAGGAAGCAAAAATAAATAAAACTTGAAAAAGCACCCTTTTAAAGAGCTTTTGAAACCAAACATTTGTTCAGGTTTTTCAAGCACTCCTAATTTTCAATAGTCCTACTTTCAAATTTATCTGAAGATATACGGTTTAAGTCGTTCTAAAATAATGATTCAAGTATTAAAAGACGTTCATTTCTACCCTGACGGACCGAACGAACGGAGCGGATACGCTGCAGCGTATCCTCACAGTATCCACATCGTATCCTCTCCGTATCATGCAAGAAAAACTCATTAAAAAAGGAAGATGAACATTTCACTTGTTGAAATTCGGATTCTACGTGAAATTTTGCGTTAAAAGGTCACGGAGTAATCGCAGTAGTTTTTCTTGCAACATTGAAAACTTTAAAAAAATATAATACTTATCGATGAAGTGCGCTGAAGGCGACTTCAAACTCATCGTCGACGGATAACGCCTATTAACTGCTACTGAACGACGATGCGTTTGAAGTCGCCTTCAGCGCACGTCATCGATAAGTATTATATTTCTTAAAAGTTTTTAATGTTGCAAGAAAAACTATTGCGATTACTCTGTGACATTTTAACTCAAAATTTTACGTAGAATCCGAATTTCAACAAGTGAAATGTTAATCTTTCTTTTTTAATGAGTTTTTCTTGCATGATACGGAGGGGATACGATGTGGATACTATAAGGATACGCTGTAGCGTATTCGTTCCGTTCGTTCGGTCCGCCAGGGTAATTCTGCAACTTTACACGATTTTAATTTGTAACTAAATAATTTGAAATGTTTCAATCTAAAATTATCGAACACTTTCAATTCAAAAATTCTTGCATATTTAAATAGCTTTAAATGTCAAATTATTCAATATAGTCTACTTTTTTATGTTTGACCTACAAGTATTCAGTTTTAAAGGTTATAAATTACAATTGTGAAAAATAAGTAAAATATTTTAATTAATTTATAGTTTAAACCAAAAGCATTTGTATACTTCAATCTAAATGCAGCTGAAAAAATTGAATTTAAAATGCGTTGAATTCAAGATATATTTCGAATAGAAAACTGAAAGCAGAGGATCGACTCTTAAAAGAAGCGACTAAAGTAAGAAAGTATTTTCACATATTTAACATTTAAATTTAAACTTTTGACTTTTTTGCGTTATAGCAATTTCGAATCTCAGAATTTGTTATTTTGAACCTATCTTATAACGACAACAATAAACCTGCATTCTGAAAATGAGGAAATTTTAATGTTAAAATTTAAATTATCAAATTGAAGCCTTAAAAATTAAAAAAAATTTCAATTATTGTTTTGTAAATTGTATTAGAATCGTAAAAGAGTATAATTAGGTCGGAATCAAAAGACATACAGCAAAGATATATAATATATTTGCATACAGCTCAGTTATCCGCGCAAAAATAAATGTTTCAAAAATTTCTTGTTTGCAGAGTTTTTAAATTTTTGAAAGTTTAAATTTTTTTACATACCTATAGGTATGACCTCTATAAAGATAAAAAAAGATACCCAATTTTTTCTCATTTTAATAACTTATTTTCTGAGAGATGATTCATATTAAATTCACCCCCGTTTACAAGTGACCGAAATGCACTAGGGAAAAAATCGCCAAGACCAAGGAATGCAAATCAGATATACAGCGAATTTAAAATTTTAAAATTTTGATATTTAATGGGATTATCTTTGTAACTTGTGATTTCAAAAATTTGCATATAATAATTTTTTTTAAATAAATACTGTAGGAAAAAATCGCAAAGATCCAGGTCTCAAAATTATAATTACAGCAAATTTTGTGTACTTCTAGGGACGACTGAAATATCCCGCAAATAAAATTCCCGACTCCGTAAAACTCCCGAATAATAAAATTCCCGAACAGTTTATAATAATACCGAATTTGAAAATTCCCGGCATACAATTGCCGAATTCTAAAATATCCGAACTAGAATTTCCATAATTATAAAATTCCAGAATTTTCATAATTAAAAAATTGTTTCTTAATAAATATTATTTATTAAAAAGACAATAATAAAATATTTTTATCAAATACATTTTTGTTTAACATTTAAAGTTTTAAAAAATTGTTTGAATTTAAAATAAAAATAACCCCACAAAAATTGTATAAAAAAATTAATGTAAAAACACGCGTGTGCTTCAAACGGAAAAAAATTTCTCCCTAAATTTTCTTCGAACCAAACATGATCCAAACCAACTTTGCAGGATTCAAATCAGCACTAAATTATTTTGAAGTTTCTTTTTAATTTTTTTTGAAAATCAATAATTCGATTTTTGAGAACATTTTTTGTAATTTAAAAAAAAATACTATGTACATTTTCAACCAAAATTTTTTTTTTCCAGAAATAAATTTGTTTCAATTATTGTTATTTTAAATTCAAACAATATTTTTTTAAAACTTTAAACATTAAAAAAGATTTTTCTTTGGTATACATATTTAAATTATTTTAATTAAAAGAATCATTTATCAAAGAAATTTTTTTTCAGTACTGGTTCATGATTTATCTCGAAATTTCTTTTTAGTTTTTTTTTTAATAAAAAATTCGGTTTTCGAGAAAAGGTTTTTCATCATTTTTTAAAAAGACTATGTACAAAAAACCTATCTCAAGCTTCAGACCGTCAAAAATTCTGTATATTAAATGCAATCAATTTTCGGTTCAGTCTAGTAATAAGAATTAAACTCCAAAGTACAAAAAATTATAATTTAAAATATCATATCGATCATTCATAGAAGGAGCATGAACGTATCAGAAATTATAATAATATTCAACAATCAAATATAAACATAATTATATCTTATTATCTCTATTATATTATTGTATTACTCTCACAATTCACTTTATTTATCACCATCATATCAGTGCTTCTGTCATATTATTAATTTTTCATTAATTTTTCCAAATACGTATTTTGGGTGTTTTACCGTCATATTTTACGAAGAATGAGAAAACCAGGGGTGGGACTCCGAAGCCTTAGATCGAACGGATCTCTCTTTCTACCATGTGAGATAGACAACGAGGTGCAATCAAAGTTGAAACCATCGTTTCGAAAACTCTCTTTCCATCGTATATGGTGGACAGAGAGGGTGCGATAGTTTCCAACGATAAGTCGTACTTGTCGTTTCATAACTATGAGATCCTCTCTGTCTACCATAGACGATAGAAAGAGAGCTTTCGAAACCATCGTTTCGGTTTCGATCGCGCCTCGTTGTCTATCGCACATGGTAGAAAGAGAGGTCCGTTCGATTTAAGGCATCTACGTTTATAATATCTTTGGTCCAACATAGTGTAGTGATTGCTGTTCTCCCCTCGTTAACCCCACCTGGGCGCTCGCTTCAATAAAACTTTGTTGGACTCTCGCTCACGTACGCACGACTGTTTATACCGCGCTCCTGATTGGTCCAGCTTAAATATTTAATATCTCAAAAACTAAAACTTCAACTGATTTTTGGAAGAGGAATTTTCGATTAATTTTTTAAATTTTTATACAGCTATATAAATGCTATATAATATGCCAACAGCCATACCACGCTGAAAAAACCAGTTCTCGTCAGATCACTGAAGTTAAGCAGCGTTGGGCGCGGTTAGTACTTGGATGGGTGACCATTCGAGAAAACCGAGTGCTGTTGGCACATCGCGGGTGTGGTGAGCCCACACTTGTAGTTATTTTACTTCAAGCTATCAACCTAGAAACACTACCCGAATCGGGAAGTGTCACGCCTACCCTGAAAGGGAAATGGCTTAATGGTATACATATAAGTCCGGACATTTGAGTCTGGGACACCCTTTATATGAAGCAGGGGGATGGCTCTCCTATAAAGGCCTGTAGAATAAATGTGTCATGAGATTTGAAGACGGCCGAGTGGCGGCGCTGGCTGTACTTTTAGGCCGACAATTATTCAAATACATGGGGAAAATACAAATTTAATTTATTTTAATTGTTAAAATACGTTTTTTGCATCTATTTATCTCGGAAAAATATTTTGTACCATATTAAATATCCAATAAATTAATAAGTACTAATGAAAAGTGAAGAAAACATTATTTTGATGATTAAATACGAATACACTTTTCACAGAGTACCAATAATAAATCTACAAAGTGAACATTAAATTTTTAGCATTGACATATGTAAATATTGTAAACTGTGAAAATAGTAAATTTCAATTGAATCTTATTTTTATTGACATTTATCATAATTATTGTAAATTGAAATTAACGCTTAATTGAACTAAATTATAAAAATTTATATATATTTTTTTAAAAGCCAGAAAATAATTTATTTCGTTTCGTTATAAGACGTTTATAAAAATTAATTATAATAATAAAAAATATGTATTGATACAAATGTGTCGAATATTTCTGACGATTTATATTATAAAGAATAGGATTTATAGAATAAATAAATATTGATAAAGTTGTAGAATAAAAAAGTGCATTTATTGTGAACAATATTTAATTAGGAATTAACAGAGAATAAATAAAAATACGTAATTATAAACGAATAAATACTACCATTTGGAACACGGTATGTACATAAAATTTAAAAACATTTATTTACATTTGTGATCGCCCAACTGTACAATTCTTAACGCATTTTGATGTTTTTTTTTAATGACCTTAAGTCTTCCAAGTAAAATTAGTGACTTTGAATATTTCACTGAAACTACATACAATTTTTTTATTTAACAACAAAGTTTAATTTTTTTGTCTAACTTTTCAGTGATACCATTTATTTTAAGACTTTCAAATTCATTACAAAAAAAGGTCATAAATCAATGTAATAACTAACTAAAAATAATGTCCAGTGGGTTAGAGCAAGACCAAGACAAATTTGTTTACAATGTTATAAACAAACTAATAAACAAGAGTAATTTTTTCGTGATTCGCAACGATTTGATATTTAAAATCAATAGTCTTTGTGTGAAATATGACACATATTAATGTTCGCTTACAATAAGTTAAGAATAGTTGCTGTTTGCATACAGCCAAATAATTATTGACCGATCGTTTTACACATTGCAAATTTTAAAAGTCGCAAAAATAATTTTTAAAACATATGTACTTGTAGAGAATGAGAAAACGGAACATTTTTCCGGATAGTTTTTTTTTGAGTCCAATAATAATTATTCTTAATAGGGAAAATAAAAAACTGAAAAATTTGTAACTCTAAAATCAATAATAAATAAATAAATATTGATAAATTTGGAGAATAAAAAAGTGCATTTGTGAACAATATTCAATTTGGAATAAATAAAGAATAAATATACATAATATTAAACGAATAAATACTACCATTTGGAAAAGTGTATTTAAATGAAATTTAAAAACATTTAAACAAATTTATTTACATTTGCGAATTTAAGCAATTAAAGTTGTAGCAAGCATTGCCCGCTTTTTTTGCTACAATTTAGTCTTCTTTAGATCAGCAATTTTCACTTTAGCAATCTTTAGCAATTCGCGTAACCAGAATTGCATCGAAAAACAACGCACTTATACCCCATTATTCTCGTTCATTACAAGAAAAACTTCATAAAATTGCAGTCTAAAAGCCTTAAAACTTACATTCTGAAGCAAAAAAATTTAAAAAGTCCGTTTTTATAATATAAAAAGCACAAAATTTTACATTATTGACACTTTCCCCATGCATTTGAATAATTTTCGGCCTAAAAGTACAGCCAGCGCCACCCTCGGCCGTACTCAACATTTCCGTCACTTTCGTTTCAGAGTGTCACGGGGCTGATATGAAGTATCGTGTATGCCGAGGACTAAAATTCTTCTTACGATCTCGCGCGTTTGCAGTACCTCGACTACGCTTCGTCCTTGCAAACTCACGCTCGGCCATAAAAATAATACTTTGCCTGCTTCTTGCTATTAAAGCACTATTCGAGTACAGAGCTTTTCAAAATATATATTACTGATCCTTTGTGTTACCTTTTATTGGATACTATGAAAGAAAATTCGATTTTCCTCTTAACAAGTTTGTGCACTGTGATATCCCAGACAACAAAATGCTTGCAAAATGATGGCGTATTCGCACGCATATGTGAGGATCAATCCGCATAATGTGCCCTCACCTGATGATACATATGCGTCACAAATTAAGGCGTATACCGCTCGCACGTTATGACAATCATAACGTGCGTCTCATATGCGTCGAATATCGCTTGCACATTTTGGTTTTTCATTAACAATGTTATAAATTTATATTTATATGACTATGTACGTTTATTTTGCCAACGGCGATACCACACTGAAAACACCACTTCTCGTAAGATCACTGAAGTTAGGCATTGTTGGGCGCGGTTAGTACTTGGATGGGTGACCGTTCAGGAATACTGCGTGATGTTGGCCCGTCGTGGGTGTGGTGGGCCCACATTGGTAGTAAATATCCACCTAGAAACACTACCCGAATCAGGTAGTGAGGCAATGAACTTTCGAGTTCGAACTGCTAATCTATGTATGCATGTATGTATGTTTATTTACTCTCCCTTTTATGGGTTTGAAGGCTCCGTTCCCTGTACATCGTTTACAAAAATAGCTTACTGACTACTTAATATTACTTACCACTATAAATTCGACGTCTTAATTCTACTTTACAACTATGCCTATCCTATGCTATTAATCGTGCCTCCAGGGGCTTCCGTTTCCTCTCGCCTGAGCCTCTTCAGCTCACAATTTTAATTCACGACTCTACATCTTTAACTTTCTTTTCTGGAAGTCCCCTTTTGGCTCAACCCTATCCCCTGCCACCTGCCCTGTCTCTTAGTTCTTCCAGATTTCTCATCCCTTTCTCACCTTGACCATTTTCATCCAAATCCATCTTACTCTATCATTCACGCTCTCTCCTCCCGTTTCATCCCCTGTGCATCTCTCTAACACATGCTCCCATGTCTCCAGTTCATACCCACACACTCTGCATGCTCTCTCTTCTTCATTCTCCCAATATCTTCATTCCCTCATCCCTTACCCATTCTGAACCTAATCACTCGGTTCCATTTGCTCTCCTTTTTCACCTTTTTCAGATATTCTGGCTCTGTTTCGCCGTTAACTACCCTATACCATCTATTATATCTTGACCTCACGATTTTTCCCATCTCTCTTCTTTCTGTTCTACTATCATGTCCTGCTCTACCTGCTGCCACTCTCTATTTGCCTTTCCTAATCCCCATTTTCTTTTCATCTGCATTCTGCCCTCCTCCCATTTCGATCGCTCCACATTGCCCCTCTCCTCTCTAATTTGGATTTCCCTCAGACATGCTTGCGCTATCGTACTGCCATCCCCCCTTTTTAGCTTCTCTTCGAAATTCCACGCTCTTTTTAGTTGCGTTATTACCATTTTCTCTCTATTTAGTTCTTCTCTCAACATATAACCTGGGCAACTCCAACTCACTCCCATGACCCATCTCAAGAACCTTTCCTGTGCACTTTCTATCCCTTTGTATTTCCTCCATCCCCAAATCTCTACTCCATAGCTCATTACTGACCATACTAACACGTCAAACATCCAAACTCTCATCTTCCAGTCATCCTTGAATCTTCTCTTACCTATACCCCACACTTGTCCCATTATTTTACTCGCACTCTCAAGCCTCTTTTTTACCTGCAACTCATTTCCTCCCCCAGCTTCAAACCAAAAACCTAGGTAACAGAACTCCTCAACTATTTCTACAATCTCGCCACTCATCTTTCATTCATATTCTATTTTACTTTTCCTATTTCTGAAATAAACTATTTTGGTTTTTCCTACATTTACCGTTAGATCCTTCTCTCTCACGAAGTCTTCGAACACTCTCATCATTAGCTTCATTCCTCCTTCCTCTTCGGCTAACAAAACTATATCGTTCGCATACGCGAGAGAGTATATTTTACTATTACCCAGGATCGCGCCTCCCTTACCCTTCCTTTCTAACTTCTCTTCTAGGTCTGACAACAGGATACTAAATAAAAGCGGACTGAGTGGACAACCTTGCCTAACTCCCCTCCCCGTCCAGAACGGCTCTCCTTTTTGTGTTCCTACTCTCACCCTCGCTCTGGTTTCCACGAAAATTTCCTTAATCCTTTCCCTTAACCCTTTGTCCACTCCCCTCTCTTCTAGGGTTTCCCAGAGCACCTTCCTGTTTACCGAATCAAACGCTAAATTCCTAAATTCATATTCACCAGGAAGTACGAATACATTGTCGATTGTTCCCATCCCTTTCCTGAAGCCCGTCTGGTTATGTGGTATAATCCCTTTTTCCTTTACCTGTCTTTCTAGCCTTTTCTTTATTATTTCTACATACATTTTATATCCCGCCGACATAAGTGTGATTCCTCTGTATTCCTCTGTTTTTTTACCCTCTCCTCTCTTGATTATTGGTACTACCAAACCTGTTCTCCATTCTTTTGGCCACCCTTCTCCCTTCCAAACCTTATTGCATATTCTCCATATCTCTTCCTGCACCCCCTCTCCTCCATATTTCAGAGCCTCGTTTTCAATGCCATCCTCTCCTGTAGCCTTATCTTTATTGAGCTTTTTTATCACCTCCTTACCTCTTCTCTACTTATGTCATTCTCTGCATCGTCCTCCTCCTCTACTCTTTTCCTGCCTTCTCCTCTTACCATATTATCTACTCCTCCTAACTGCTTCTTAAAATACTCTGACCATCACTCATCTCAATTTCTTCATTTATACCTTTCCTTCTTCCTCTTTCCCTGTTTATTATTTCCCACTCCCTAACTTTCCTTACTGCTTTCTCTACCTCTTCCTTATATCTGTTTTTGCCTCCTGTCTCTTTTCGTCCAATAACTTCTCATGCACTTTTTTCATTTTATTGTATTCTTTTTTCTCCAGCTCTCGCTTTCTCCACCTTTTTAAATATTCCCTCATATTTTCCTTACTCTCCCTACATTCCGCATCCCACCATCCTTTCTTTTTCACATCCTGCACCTCTTGCGGCCTTACCTCTCTCTTTATCACCTCTATCCTTTCCCTTAAGTTTGCTACCAACCTGTCCACATCTTCCTCCTGTGTATTTACTTCAATCCCATTCTCCATCTTTTCTCCTCCCCATCTACCCATCTTAGCATTATCCACTGTCACCCTATTTCTTTCTCTTCTACCTCTCTTCCCTCCTTCGCTGTTTAGCGTCGCAATTACCGGGAAATGTTCAGAACCTATCTCATTTCCAACTTCCATTCTATCTATGATATTTCTTATCCTTTCTTCAGCCAGGATGTAATCAATTACCGTTTCTCCCTTTCCTACGTACGTCAACTCCCCCTCTTCATCGCCTCTTATATTTCCGTTACATATGAACCATCCTGCCTCTCCGACCATATTCAAAAGTATTTTGTCTTCTCTGTCTACTTCTCGGTGTTTCGATTTTCTGATAAATGTTTCATTTTCCTCATCAAACACTTCTCCCCCCAATTCCCCTGTCCATGCGTTGAGATCACCCCCTATCAACACTAGCTCTTCCTTTTTTTCCTCCATCCATCTTTTTATTATTTTCCACCCATCCTCTTCTCCTCTTCTTCTGTACACGCACACCACGTCCACTTTTACTCTCCCAAATTTTATTCTCCTGACTATAGTACCCTCCATATCTGGCTCACTATGTCCTCCTTTCCGTTGTATTACCATTTCTTTCCTCACCCCTGACACCATGCCTCCCATTCTCCTTCCCCTTTCCTGTTCCTTTTTTGCTTCCTGCATTGTCCAAATGTAGCCTTTTGGTACGTTCCTTTGAAGGACCTTCCATTCCTTCTCATTTACCCACGTTTCGCTCATTATTATAACGTCCCATTTATTTAGCTCCTCCCAGAAACCTCTATCCTTATTTTTTAATCCTGACACATTCCAAAACGCTACTTTTATCCCCTTTTCACCTTCTCTTCCCCTTTTCCTCTCTTTCATTTCCTCGTGTCTTATGCGAACCCCATCGCTTCCTCATCTTTCTTATTCCCTTCTGCTCCCCTTCTACCCTGTGACCATTCTCCTGCTTTTAAGTCCTCCCTTTCTTCATCCCATATCCACACTGTCTCATTTATCCACAGTCTGTCTCTCCCTATCCTTACCCTACTCCCTCTTCTCCTCTCCTTCCATGCTCTTTCTTTAATTACCCATCTTATCTTTCTCTCCTTCCATGTCATATCTTCATCAATTCTTTCCTTTCTTCCCCTGAGCCCCTTCTTTTTCATCATCACCTCTTTCTTGTCCGCATCACTTCCCAGTTTGACGACGTAGACCCTAGACTTTCCTTCTAGCTTACTGCCCACCCCCTTTATTTCCTCCACCCTAACATTTGCCCCTATGTCTCTCATAAGTTTCTCTACCTCTTCCCTTCCCGTCTCGATTTCCACTTGCATTCTTTTGATCACTACGTTTCTCTTTTTCTTTTCTCTTTCCTCCCCCTCCATTTTCCTCTCTAATCCTAGTAATCTATATCTTATTCTCTCATTTTCCTCTCTTAAGTTCCCCTCCCCTGCTTTCGTATCCCATCTCCCATGGTCCTCACGATTATTTTCGCCTTCAGATCTGCATTCTAAGTTACGCACTCTCTCCTCCAACTGCCTCATTTCCTTTACCCTTTCCTCCTCACTAATTCTCTGTATATTCTCCATCTTTTCTAGTTTACTCCATACTTTTTCTTTTTCCTCTTTCCAGCAAGTTTCCCACTCTTCCCACTTCTCTTTTACTTTCAATATCATCCCCTCCGTACCCCTCCCCTGTTTCTTCACATATTCTATCCCTCTATTCATTTCATCTCTTAGTTCCCTTATTAGATTTTCTATTATATTATACCCTCCTACCTTGGAAATCTCTGTCGGTCTCTTTGTCTTGCTTCTCTTTGTGAGCTTATCCTCCACCCCCTCTTCTTCCCCTTCTTCTCTATCCCTCTTGCTATCCTCCGATTTCTCAATTTCTGAATCTGTCCCTGCACTCTTTAAACGCCACCTAGCTAGAAATTCTCTCGATCCCGTGTTACTCGTGCTAGCGAGTCTTTCCCGGTTCGTCGGTCTGCCCTTTCCCCTATGACTGGGTCCTCTATTTCGCGCGAATTCTGCCGCTCCTACCTCCCCGCCTTTACTTGGCGTCTCGTACCTCTCTCCCTCATCGCTGCTTGTCTCCCCCACCCCCTTCCCTTCGCCCATCGCTCTGCTTGGCTCCGATCACGATCTCCCTTCTTCGGATTCCTTACCCGACTCGTGGTGCACTCGTGCGTTGTTATTTCGTGCTGGAGTTCTAGTTACTGGCATCTTATCCTACGATTTTACTACTTACCTACGAAGCTAAGTTGTCACGTGCCGCCTTTAACCCTCTCGCTTCAACAACCCCCTGCCCCTCACCACTCCTTTCCCATTCACCCTATTTTCTGTTAAAAACACCGCGATTGCTGTTTTTACCCTCACCTTACCTCACCTCCTACCCAGGACACCACCAGTATAAATCCTACTCCGATTCTAACCTCAAAAATCAAGCACTCACCTCCTTTTCTCTTTTTTATCCTTTCTCTGCCCTGCTCAACACTTCCACACAATCACTCTCGTCCGCCGCCTCTCACCACTCCGCTCACCAACCCTTTTCACTCCAAAAAACACCTCTTTCCCTTCACTCGAGCCAAAAAGAACACAGTATTTCCAAGACGCGTGTATTCACTATTAGCGCTGGCAACGGAAACCCCTATTTATATGACTATTATTGTTACGAAATGAAATAAAAGTAATTAATTTGTTAAAAATTTCATTTAAAAAAAACAGCACGTAGAATGTATATATACATATTTAAATATTCTTAACATTCTCTGTATTTAATTAATAATCTAGCCGCCACGTAATATATGCGCTACGAGGTCTAGAATTAAGTTATTTTACTTTACATTTTCGAAAAGTTGGTCGTTAATTGTTCAAAGAAGTTTTTTTGTTAATAAATTTTTTTAAACAAATACATTATTCATGGAATTCAAGAAATTCATAGAATTCAAGGAATTCACGAAATTCCGTGAGTTCCATGAATTCCGTGAATTTTTTGAATTCCATGAAAACAATTAATTTAATGAATTCCGTAAATTTCATAAATCCCTTGAATTTCGTGCATTCTGTGAATTCCATAAATTTCGCGAGTTCCATGAATTGCGTGAATTCCATCAATTCTGTGAATTCCGTGTATACGATTAAGCCATTTCCCTCTCGGGGTAGGCCTGACACTACCCGATTCGGGTAGTGTTTCTAGGTGGATAACTTGTAGTAAATAACTACAAATGTGGGCTCACCACACCCACGATGTGCCAACAGCACTCAGTTTTCTCGAATGGTCACCCATCCAAGTACTCACCGCGCCCAACGCTGCTTAACTTCAGTGATCTGACGAGAACTGGTTTTTTCAGCGTGGTATGGCTGTTGGCTGTTGCATGAATTTCGTGAATTACATGAACTCCGTGAATTCCTTGAATTCCACAAATTTCTTGAATTCCACGAATTCCGTCAATTCTATGAATACCATCAATTCTATGAATTACATGAATTCCACAAATTTCTTGCATTCCTTGAATTCCATCAATTCTATGAATAACATGAATTCCACGAATTCCTTATTGCATTCCATGAATTTCGTGAATTTCATGAATACCGAGAGTTCAATGAATTCCATCAATTCCAAAAATACATAATTCCATTGCAGGATCACTTCAATTACATAGTATCACAGATACTTCGAGATAACTAAAACAAATTTTCTGCTTTTAAATAACAATTCATACATTAAAATTTTAGAATCTTAAATTAGATTAAAATCAAATTCAAAATCCTACTTAACGTCCAATACTCAAGTTAATGTATAGAATTCTTGAAAATAAAAACAAGAATCTAACGACCAAATTTGGGCAATCACCATAAAATGCTCCTATTGCAATTCCTAAAAACAAAACAAAAGTTTGTTTCTTTGGACAAAAATAAAAAAGAGGAGAAAAAAGTGAGAAGGCAGCCAACCAAATCCTCTTCCTTCTCTTTTTTTTTATTTCTTTCGTCTTTTTTATTTTTATTATTATCAAATCACAACACAAAAACATTCATAATATTTATCAGCGTTTCGGTGCTCATACAGCACCCTTATCAAGGTAAGAAATATTAGAGCAAGGAACAGCGACAAACCAAAAATGCTTCCTCCTCGACACCTGAGATCCTAGTGAGAAATGATCTCTAATCCAAGTCAGCTAAATTAAAATTTTAGAATCTTAAATTAGATTAAAATCAAATTCAAAATCCTACTTAACGTCGAATACTCAAGTTAATGTATAGGATTCCTGAAAATAAAAACAAGAATCTAGCAATCAAATATGGACAACAACTATGAAATGCTCCTATTGTATTTAAAAAAAAATTTGATAATAATATTAATCATATTATATATATATATATTATTATTATATTATATATTATATATTATTATATTATATATATATATATATATATATTAATCATAATAATCATGAATGACAGCATTCTTGTTTGCTGGGTTGTTGTTAAAAATAGCAATAACTGAGTGAGTCCCAGTGGAACGTTCCAAAGGGGCAGAAATTTGAAACATTCATAAAACGTGCTATTAGGAAGATGTATCAGGCGTAAATTCACTTAAAAATAAATGCAGAACCTCAGTCATGAATTATGGAACACTGCTGAGGTTGCTAAGTTGTCGAAAGCAGTACGAATTTAATTAGGAAAAAATGGAACAAAGTGAGGTTATTATTTTTTTAACTTGTTCTCGGGTGAACCCAGTTTTCCCTCATCAGCCACGGACTAAGTCAAGTGCCTAATGAGATAAGGATGTTATAAATTAATTTAATACGATGTTTGATGATGGGCTAGGAAGTTTCTTACAATGCGACAGGTGTTTAATAAAACCGCCTTCTGAGCTGCTGCCAGTAACCTACCCAGATAACAATACGTGCCGGCACGTGATCGGCCCGACGGGCTCGAGACCAGTGTGCCTGCTAAATGCACGCGACAGGCCGGTAGAGTCGGAATGCGACCGAAGGGCGGACAGCGGTCCGGCACTTTAGACGCCCGTCGGTCTTGCAAACGGCGAGGAACGACGGGCCTGCGACTTCCACGACCGCTGCAGGCTGATAGTGCGAGTACTTTGAGATCGAAAACGCGCATGCGCGTTTTGGATCAGCTGTTCTTGTCGTGTTTCATCTCGTGTGGCGTTCACACCCGTGATTTTTCCCTCGGATTTAGCGCGACGTGAGTCGTTCCGGATGAATAAAAGGATCGACTTTTCCTTTTTGCGCAAAAAGACGGACTGCTGTTTTTGGTTTGCCTTGCTTGCTGTGCGTTAAATAAAAAGTGGGTTAGTATATGCAACCTTGAAAAATTATAGTCCGGGAATATAATAAAGTACCGAGGCCAACCTAACCTCCCTTTATAACGCGAAAACTCTCAATGTTAATAAAATAAAATTTCTTCCTCCAAATAGCAAGAAAGGTAATAAAATTCTGCGTATAATAAAGTCTAAGTTGAAAGAAAAATGCCAATATTATAAAAAGATATACCTTTTTATAAAAATAACATTTTTAATTTTTCTTTCAACTTGGACTTATTATACGCAGAATTTCGTCATTACCTTTCATGCTATTTGGGGGAAGAAATTTTTGTTTTATTTACATAACAAAAGATTTTTTTAATTTTAATCTACTCGCACCGTAGAGGGAAGCTCGCACACTCAGCCTGCATTTTACCGGACCGTCGGTCATGCAGTTCGCCGGACCGCGTCGCTCCCGCCTGTTGGGCTGGCATATAGACATCAATGGTGTGCACATTAAGGTGCATATCTGCCGGCACGTCGGTCCGATCGATTGGACCGCGGGCCGGAAGATCGCTTGCAGTCGGCGGGAATTTTGCTATCTGGGTACTGACTCCTAAATGTTCAAGATGTTCAGTGCATCTTGCGTGCACATTGCATGTAGTCGAAATCACAATGGGATAAATAGAAGCATGTTTCACATTCCTCCGTATTGTCTTTACTTTAAGCCTTAGCTCGCTATACTTATGGATCTTGGCTGTGTAGGTTGCCTGCAAATTCCGATTAAGTGGACAAGCAATCACGATGATTTAGACTCTTCCACCTTTTTTCTTACGCATCACAATGTCGGGTCGATTGGCTTGGTCATAATGATCCGTCTGGATAGGAAAATCCCAATATAAGATGTAATCTTCGTTTTCTAAAACGGGCACTGAAATGTATCTACAGAAAAGCATCCATTCTCTTAAGAGTTCTAGGTTTAGGGCAGTTTGTTGATGTATGATACCAGCAACATCATCAGGTCTGTACGTATATTCTCTCTGAGCCATTACGTGACGACCATCAATAATGTGCTCGATCGATACGTTGGTATCTCTAGATAATCGGCACCGATCAACCACGTCTTGATGTGACACGTATTTGCGATAATTTCTAGTGCTGACAACCCTGTCCTGAATCGCAATGACGAATCCTTCTGTTTCTGGAAATAAGACGCCCTTTTTCAGCCAAATATTGCATGCCTCACTACCCACTTCATGTTGATCTAAAGTTTCGGGGTGCTCGCCGTAGATGGCTTCTTGTATCCATTGGGTTTCTAATTCCTCTATGGTTTCTGCCTTGAAATTCAAGGCCTTCTCTGAGGACAAATTTAAGGTCGTGTAATCGAGACCCGCTTTACAGATGGTGTTGTAAAGTGCAACATCTCGATTGCTATTAAAATTGTGACCATTGGAAGTCTATAATCTCATCCAATATTGCTGGTGTCAATGTCTCGAAGTACCGAGGGTGCATGATTCTACACTGAAAACATTTTGGGCAAGCAGCTGTCTTCTTAGTGGGATCGCAGCGCTATCACGGCGGTTAGTAAAGTGGCGACACCACATTTGAGTGAGCAATAGTGCCAAACGTGCGAGCAGATCTCTTCCCGCGTGTTGGGAACGCTGCAGTCCCACAAAAGAGAAAGCAGTAGAAATAGATTTTCGCGGACAAATTAAGCTACAGGTCGCAGTTGAGTTTTGTGATCATGTAAGCAATTAAGTACACCAGAAATAAATAATAGTCAATACCTGGACACAAATATAATAAAAATAAATGATTTAAAAGACATTATTTTGCTATAAAAAATGTTGTAAACAAATAGACATCTATCGAACTTTTACGAGATAATAGTTATTTGTGATTCAAGTGCGCAAAATAGGTGATTGTGTGCGAGTGTGAATTTTGCAGCATAAGCCACAGGCGAATGATGCAATCACACGAGTTACCAATCACCTATGCGCACGTGTATCACACGCTATTTTTTGCAACGCCCGTCCGAAAAAGTTGTTAGGAGGAGGTAACGAAAAATACTAATTTTATATTGCATAGAGTGGAGTAAAGGAATTTTTTTGAAAAAAAAACTTTAAAAAAAATGTTCGAAAAAAATTTTTTTTTTAAATGTTTGGAAAAAATGTTCTGAAAAAAAAATTTTGTGCAAAAAAATGTTGGAAAAATAATTTTGTGAAAAAAAATGTTGGAAAAAAAATTTGGTGACAAAAAATATTTGAAAAAAAAATTTTGAAAAAAAATGTTGGCGTTTAGGCTCTTTTGCCGGGGGGGGGGGGGGGTACGAAACCCTAAAAACAAAACTTCAATCATTA
>CAKNYM010048391.1:14727-43912 GCA_932195095.1 Andricus curvator | reverse complement strand
AAAACATTTGTTCAAGTTAAATCTAACTTTATTTCAAGAAGATACCAACACCAGTGTTTAAAGTTACCTATGCCAGTGTCTAAAGTACCTCATCTCGAAAGTGCGCATGCGCAACTTTTTCACCAGTGCCTAAGTTAAGCCATCTTCAAACTGCGCATGCGCGAAAATTATTCGCACACAGTCTGCTTTAGCATCAAAACGTCAACTTTAGAGGTGGGTGTTGCAAAAAATATTTTGTTGGTATGAAAAATAATTTTAAAATACTTGAAAATGTTATTTGAAGTGAAAAAAAGTGTCTAAACATAAAAATTTATGATTTTTATTAACAAATTATAAAAATAATTGTTTTATAGTCGTATTTTTCACAGATGAAAACAATTTTTCACACAAACTTGCTGCGAATGTCTTTATGATTTTTTAGCCCAAAAGGTTTATTCTAAGTCAAAAATTTCAATTTTTATAACAAATTGTATAAAAAATTGTGTTATATTAGTTAATTCTTACAGGAAAAAAATTATATTGTTGTTTAAAAACATTCTGCTAATGACTTTGTGTTGTTACCTGCCTATTTTATAAAATGGTTTCAGTCTAATTTAACAATTTCAATTTTTATTAACAAGTTGTATAAACAATTGCGTGATAGTCGTGTACAAAAAATAATTTTTGTTTATTAAACTTGGTGCTACTGATTTTATGCTGGAAATTATCTCAATAATTCTAATTGTTATTAATAAATTATATATGTATATAGTTGTTTATATAACTTGTTAATAATAATTAAAATTATCAGCTTAGAATAAAGCTTTTTGGTTGAATGACATCATAAAGCCATTCACAGCAATTTTTTGTGAAAAAAATCATTTTTATAATTTGTTAATAAAAGTCCGTTTCTATAGGTTCACCGAAATTCGGTGAGCGTTTAAGAAATATTTTCGGTGTGCCCAGGAGAAACTGGAAAAGACGCCTAATAGGTTCACCGAAATACGGTGAGAGATTGTCCAAATATTTTCGGTGTACTTCCATAAGACGTCATCCATCCTTCTAACGCACTTGTAAAAATAAAATAAACACCAAGAATTTCTGTTTGACATGGAACAAACTCCGCGCGAAACTCGGCGTGTGGGGATGCCGTTCTCCCGCCTAATGGGAGCGTTACTGTACGAGCACCGTTGGGCCTACAGCTCTTCCAATGTGGGCACACAGCGTGCCCAACAAGAAAGAGAATCCGCACCAAGCTGCGGGCGAGCAGCAGTCGACGCATTTGGTGTTGCAGCTCTATCACGTGAGCGAGCAGCTCGCCCAACATTTTTTCAGTATAGTAACATGGTTTATCAGCTTTCTGATTCTATTTCCTTTTTTATATTGAGTCGATCGACCCAATTTGCACCTTCCTTTGCTGAAATCCATATCCAAGCCGGTTTTTTCATGGTGGATCTCGATCCCTTCCTGGGGCAAAGGCTGCATTTGTAGACCTAGTTCTGCGGCCCAACGTTCTAACGGCTGCCACAGCATCTCTAATGCAGTTGGTGTTGTGTTTAGATGCATAGGTAAAACCTTCCTGTTCAGGTGTACTATCAGTGCAGCCAGATCCTTTGTGATGTAAATCTTGAGCAGAGAATGCCTTTGTGTTTGTTCTATATTTCTGAACTCTAGTAAAGCACGACCAAAATTACTTTCGAGGTGCTGTAGTTTTTCTGGGATTTCGCTGTTTACATCAACGTGATTAGTGGCCGGATGTGGTTTCAGTGGATCCGGTGCTTGATGTTCATTATCCCTAACCCCTATTCCTTCAGCTTCAATCAGGTCTTTGTTGTCCACAGCTTCCAGAGGGAGTTCATCAATAGGAAGCTGGGAAGGAAGATGGCGGCCGTACGAACAAGTCGCTTTTCTTGTGCTCATAAATAATAATCTTTCGAGTGGACTTCAATTGCAACTGCAAAAACAGGTGGGCGTTCACAAGATAGCTGCTCGCTTAGGCCATAGTGATTTCTAAGCATGGGGTCGCTTGGATTCCACACAGAGCAATCAGAATTGTGCAGATTTAGAATATAGTTTCGCCAATTACTTTAATATAAATTAATAAAAAAAGTTAATGTCTACAGAAATCCTAGAGCCCCAAATAACAGCATTAACTGGGAAACTTTCTTCGACTCTTTCTCGGACCATTTCCCCTATATTATTGTAGGAGGGGATTTCAACTGCCATCATCAATCCTGGGGATGTGATCATTCCTCTCCCGGTGGAAATAAACTGTTTAAGGCTATTGAAGATTCTACATTTAATATTCTCCGTTGAGCTCTTGGAAAGTCAAAAAGGACAAAATGGGCACCCTGGCGAAAGTTTCGGATAGGAATTCATTCCGAAACAATCCGAATCATTCCGAAATCTGTATCCAAAAATATCCGAATCTATCTGTGCTAATCCGAAAAAAATTCTTAATTTCGTCCGATCCAAATCGGTTAAAAATTAATCCAACTCGATCCGGTTAAATCCGAACTTTCAATCCGAATCAGTCCGAACCAAATTTTCAATCCGAATGAATCCGAACTCGGATTGACCTGAACCGATTTTAAATCCGAATGAATCCAATTCAATCCGAACTCGGATTCATTCGAATTCATTTGGACTAAAAATTTGGTTCGGGTTGGAAGTTCGGATTGAACCGTATTGAGTCGGATTAATTTTTAAACGATTTGGATCGAACGAAATGTAGAACTTTTTTCGGATTGGTTTGGATTGATTCGGGTTGGTTCGGATACTGATTTCGGAATGATTCGGAATGAATTCCGATCCGAAACTTTCGCCAGGGCAGTGATCACTTTCCCATCTCGATTACCTTTGAGATTTCTTGTTCATACTTTGAATTCTTTTCACATAAATATAACCTTAAAAAAGTATGTTGGAGTTTCTTTCATGATGCCCTTAAAGAAGAACAATTTAAGAATGAACAACCTGATGGTACGCCCTTTTCGGCTCCTCAAGCCTACTTGAATCTTTTTGAACTAATAGATAAAGCCCTTCATAAAGCTGGACCTAAAATCGAAACTTAGTAGATTAACTTGGTAGATACCGGCACAATTGGACTTATGAAAATTTCCTAGATCTCCAAAAATTTGAAGCTACTGCTAAGCGAACTTTAAAAAAAACCAAAATTTTAGGATTTAGATCTCCTTCGCCAACTACCTCTTTGGCTAATATAGAAACCACAAAAAAGATGGAACAATTCATTGACACATTCTATGAGTTAAGCTCTTCTCCAAATGATCTACCTCCA
The DNA here is from genome assembly GCA_932195095.1 of Andricus curvator. NCBI lineage: Eukaryota > Metazoa > Arthropoda > Insecta > Hymenoptera > Cynipidae > Andricus > Andricus curvator. Next base: position 40,638 of record CAKNYM010048391.1, on the reverse strand, counting down.
GTTCCACCTCTCCCTGGTACTTCACTTTCCTCTATAGAGACCCTAGCTTCTCATCCTCTCTTCATGCCTCTTAAGCTTCAGGAATTAAAACGGGCTATTAAAAACTCGAAAACTAAATCCTCCCCAGGATTAGATCAAATTAATTATGAAATCATTCAAAACCTCCCAGAAAATATTCTCAACCAACTCCTAATAATTTATAATTTAATTTTAGATGAAGGCTCGTTCCCTGAATCATGTTCCCTGAATCAGTCTTTCTCATTCCTAAACCGAACTCGTTTTAATTCCGGCCTATTTCACTTGCCTCCTGCTTCCCGAAACTTCTTGAAAGATTAATTACAACGCGTTTGAACTGGTGGTTGGAAAACCAGATGCTTATACACAATTCGCAATTTGGATTCAGGAAAAATCGATCCTGCGCTGATGGTTTGGCTACTTTATCTACAGAAATCCATACCTCCTTTGCAGAAGATTTTTATACGGCTGCTCTATTTCTTGATATCGAGGCGGTTTATGACAGGGTGGTCCCGAGTATTTTAATTAATGACATGCGACAGATGGGTGTTTTCTGGAAGATATGCAGGTTCTTTGAAAATCTAACTACAGACAGAAACGTCTTCTTCATAGTAAACGGTTAAACTCAGAGCCCTTATAAATTCAAAATAGATCTAACTCAGGGATGCGTCTCCAGCCCTACGTTATGTAACATATATACAATAGACACTCATAAACACATTCATCCTCTTTGCAAAATTCTACAATAGGCTGATGATATCCTCATTTTCTTTTGGTCACGGAACCTCGATGAATGTATTTATATCCTTCAGAACAGTCTCAACTTACTTCAAAATTTCCTAAAATCCGGAGAACTTAACAGCTCAGTTGATAAGACTAAATTAGTTATATTTAACTCAAATAAGAATCGCATCCCTCATGAGACCCACGAAATAATAGACCCACTAAATAATCAGCGAATTTCCCTCTCTTATGAAGCTCTCTTTCTGTGAGTAACATTAGATTGTGAATTAAACTGGGATCCGAATTTTACGCGGCTAATTGAAAGAACCAGCTAAGTCATTAATATTATTAAATTCCTTAGAGGAACCTGGCGGGGGGCCCACCCTAGAACCTTGCATATGCTCTAACACTCTCTCATAAGAATAGTATATTACACTACACGGGCCGAAAGTTGAATTTTCGGCCCGCGTAGTGTATACGATTTTTCTTCATAGCCGGTCGAAAGTACGTTATTAATTTTACTTTTTTTGACTTTAAATGTTGATAAGCATGTTATTGATGCCTGCCCCCGACATTTGCGGCACGAGCGAAGCGAGTGCTGCTGGTCGTGGGGGGCAGGCATCCAATACACTCGAAGAGTCAAGTTTAATAATATTTTTCTAAAATAAATTAATTCCACTTTGTTAAAGATGTCTGTATTTCACTAGTCTAACAACATCTTCCTCGTCTAAGGAATCATCAGATGACAACGTATTATTCATTTTTGCTGGGTTTTTGAATTAATATTCAATTAATTGACGACAAAACAGCTACTTCTAAGGTTAGAGGTAACAACAGCAATGACAGAGGTTAACAATTAGTATAATACACATGAGAAATTCTTTCCTCCCGCCGTTATAGAGGGCGCGCGTGTACTTCCCACAGGGAGTAAATGTTGAACTTTCGTCTCTGATATTAGGGACGAAAGTACGTACTTTCGACCGAGGTATGAAGAAAACTTTCTTGAGTATGGATGCCAAGCCTTAACGATTTATAAATCTAAAACCTATGGCCAGATTTGTAAAATCCAAAACCGCATTTGAAGACTTATCCTTGGTTAACGTAGTTCAACAATATCTAAGAAAATAAGTCAATATAAGCATTTTTGAAGTCTTCGTAAAAGTCTGATAATGATTTCCAAGAGGATTTATGTATTTCGCACCAATCTTTTGCGTCTTCGATTAATAGTGCGTCTAGATTTTCTAAAATATCGTGGTTGTTTATTCTATATCCACGTTTAAATCTGTTAAGTTCTGTTAGGAAATGTGCCGGACTGTCTTCTTTGTTATTTTTAAATTTTACGGGCCAATTAGTCATTATTTGAAAGGGTGTTGGGATCATTCCGAACGGAAAATAAGTTGCTGGAATTGTATCGTTATTTAAATTATTATCAGATTCCAAGTCTGTGTCTGTATTGTTTACGTGTATCCGTGAACGTCTGTTTGAACTATTGCTTGGTGTCGAGAGTCTATGTCGTCTGTTTTGATTTGATTTGTTACTGTTCTATAAAGGTTCGCTGTCATCGGAGTTTTGTAATTTTAAATTGTTATGTCTCAATCTACTACGGTTTTCAATATTATTGTATGTAAGTTGACAAGGTTCTTGTGAATTTTCTCTTAAGTCAAATTGGACGACATATCTGTTATGGGATTTATTTCTATTTTTCCTGACATTTTGTTCGATTATTTTCTTTCTATGTTCGAATGAGCTATTTGCCGGCGGATCTAGTCTAATCTCTAAATTTTTTACCCTTTTTCCCCTTTCTTTAAAGAATCTTTCCTTTTGTTGATACATAAATTCGTTAAACTCTACACTTTCTAAAAGTTCATCTGTTTCTAACATGATTTGTGTATTATTTTCCAAAAAGGAATCGCAATCAAAAGTTTTGTTGTTTATTTCTGGTCTTATTTTGTTTCTGGGGTAAGGTCCTTCTAGGTTTGGTAGATCTTCGTGATCCCAAAAGAGTGTATTGTCAATGGGGTCAAAGGTTCTGTTTCGATTTTGTATTAGGTCTAAAGTTGTTGGTGGAGTTATTTTGTCTTTGTCTGGTATGTTTCTCATTGGGGTTTCTACGTTTTTCCTGGCGAAACCTCTACCGCAACCTAATGATCTATTAATTAATTTTGGGATTGCTCCCCTACTTTGGTGTGTCTCATTAGTTAAATTAATGTTTTGATTTGGAAGTGCAGTGGCACCTTCCAAGTCTAGATTTTCATGGTCGCTTTCCATTATGGTTGGGTTAGTCATTTTATTTTTAATTTTACGTGACCTGAGTTCCAATTATTTTAGTTTAGGTTCAAATTATCGTTTGTAGGACACCGTGTATATGTTTGTCCGATGTGGTATTTTAATTTATAATTCCCATTTCCTTCGAAATATTTAATTAAAATTGTAATTTGATATCTATTTGGTTTTAGGGTTCGAAAATACGTTTATTTTTTTCGTAGGACCCTTTGTTTACAAGATACGTCGCGTGAACTTGCCGCGACTCGCGTGTATTGCTCGCTGCACGTGCGAACTTGTTTGCGCGCTTGAACGGCTTATTTCGCTCGACGCTTGACATTTTCGATAAAAATTTGCAGGTTTCCCCTCTCAGTGTACCATTCTTATTGTTTGAAACCTTAAATTTCCAATTTCCCCTAAAAGTAAATGTAATAATCCTTTCGAATTTCCTTCTTTGCTTTACCTTACAAATCGATTCTAGGATAATTCCCTTTATCTTGACTCAAGTTGATTTTTAATTTTCCGCGGAAGGAATTCTTATTTTAATTTCCGTTAATGGTTTCGTGTTTTCGCAATTCGTTTTCATTTGGATTAGAATACGCGAATACAAGTTAATATTCACGTATATATACATAGTGATATTAAACACAGCGGAATATGTCACATTCAGTATCAAATCATAGGCAAAAATATGGTAAAATAAATGTTCATAGGCACATGTAAGTTCAAATATACACAATCATGTCAAAAATCAGTCACATATGTGAAACAATGCATATAAATAATAGTTCATTGGCAAATATAAATTATCTTATAAATATCATAAATCAGATATTTGTATGCAATTGGCAAGGCGTGGATCAATAGGCATGCAAAATTAAATACGTCTGAGTTCTAAAGTGAAAGTCAAATTGGATTTTCTATTTTAAATTGTGTCCCTTGTTCTCGGCAGGTTGGAATTTTTCATAGGAAAAGTGTGGGATTTTGAGTTGGGCGCCAGGTATAACGGAGGTGATACAAAGGAGGGAGGTTGGAAGTTTGGAAGCCAGGGGACAACTAATGTTGAATTCATATTCAGGGCACCAAAATACATAAAGATATCCTACCTGACTTGTTTCCAAACGATTTCAATACCGAGGGTAATTTCATACCCTAAAAAGCTGATTTAGTAGGAAATTTTCCGCGTCTAGAAGGAAATCCTGACGTGCTAGGGCAAAAATAAGATCAGATTCGTATTCAGCGCAACAAAATACATAAAGATATTAGGCACCGACCTCTTTTCATATGATTTTATACCAAGGGCAATTTATACACAGGAAAGCTAATTCTCTGAGGAGTTTCCGCGTGTAGAGGGAAACCCTGACGTTCTGGGGAAAAACTATGGTGGGTAAATGAACCGCAATTGACAAGAAACTGGAGGGTGGCCACCTCCCCCTCCTGCTGTCCATTTTCTATATCCTACTTCCTAATAGTGGGTTTGATTCAACCCACGTATTATGCCATCAACCATAAATAGTGGGTTGATTTATTTTCTGTCGTGCCCAGTGGGTGGATGGATTGTTTAACGAAATTGGGTAGGAGGGGGACCCTCCCCTCTCCCTTGGATCAAACATTAATTATGAACTCATTATTTGAAACTAAGTTTTTTTAAAACAAAGTTTCGGTTCGACTGGTTTAATATGATAGGAATCTATTTGGAGGCCTAATACCAGTATTTCTGATGTTAGATTCAACAGAGGTCTCTGTTATAGAATCGTTGATAAGTAGATAATCTACTATATAAAAATTAATTTTTATTATGCGAAATTAAATTAAAACGCGAGAAATTAAGTTCTAGTTCGCAGTGAATTTTTTAGAACTTAATTTCTCGCGTTTTAATTTAATTTCGCATAATAAAAATTAATTTTGATATAGTAGATCATCTACTTATCAACGATTCTATAACAGAGACCTCTGTTGAATCTAACATCAAAAATACTGGTATTAGGCCTCCAAAAAGATTTCTATAATTAATATAAATATATACGAAGATTCTATAATTAATTATGAATTCTTGCCCAGTGGCTTTACACTCTCGGTTAAGGGGTTGAACGCGGTGTCGAGCGCGAGGTGCGTAAAAAGAGTGGTGTATAAATGTGTGTAAAGGGTACCGATAAGTTTTTAAACTCTCAATGAAGGGTTGAACGCGGTGCCGAGTGCAAAGTGCGTATAAAAAATTGTGTAATGTGCGTAAAGAGTATAAAGAGTAATGTGCTGTGTTTGTAGAAGTTTGGGTGCTAAATCCAGAGGGTAGGGGTGGTAGAAGGTACAGATTTTTTAATTTTCGTGTGCCAGGACGGTGTCATTTCCACCTTAGTAAACCGTACCTACATTTTACGTCAAGAAGTCCCTAGCAATAGGTGCATAGCATATCATGCACATGCTGATTACCTAGAACACATACTATCCAGGTGTCCCACTCACGGGGAAACGACGTATATCTACAGACAATATGTGAACCCAAGAGTGCTTTACTACTATCTTTGTCGCTCTTATCATGTTGGCCACGACCCTGCCCTGCCGAACGCTCCGAGGCCGATAGAGTTAATTGTCCAGAATGAGAAGTTCCGAATATTCGTGATCGAATTCTTGGCTACGTCCGACTACAACATCACAGCCAAGAAGAAGGAAAAGGAGGAGAGGTATCCAGAGCTTAAAAGGGAGCAGCGGCCATAAACATGCCTAGGCAATTGCGAGATAGATGCAGAGGGCTGTCATCCTTTGGTCGTTCTGTGTCTTCAAGATTATAACGGAGGTGATACCGAGGAGGGAGGTTGGGAGTTTGGAAGCCGAGATACAGGTACAGACAATAAAGCGAGGATTAGGTAATAAAACATGGTTTATTAAGCCACTTACATTAGGTGATCTGAATTGGGGCTTCCCCGGAAGATAGAGAAGCGTCGTAGTAAGGGCGGCGATAAATGCGGCGCCGATGAGGTGGCGATGCCACTGGGCCGGTAGGCGAATACGGTCGAACAAAGTGAAGCCACCGGACAGGTAGACGACCACGGCTGAGCAATGTGAAGCCACGGGACAGGTAGACGATGGAGGTCAAATAAGTCGACGCTGAAAGCGAGGGTAGGATTCCCTTTAACCCGACTAGCAACCGACACCATAGGAATTAGTGCTTCCTAGCGCGAACGAGCCTAGACTGAGCAACCGAGGTGCCGCTGCTCGGGACTTCGGGTCCCCTCGGGGAATTCCGTTCCGACTCGTGTGCGACTCGGCAACCCTTTCGTGCAGGGCCGTACCGAGTTCCTAGACGTGGTAACAATTCTGTTACAAGATACACGAGGGTCTCGCCGGCCTGTCATTGTGATTTCGTTATGCCCTGTGGCCCCCCCCATCTCCTGGTCGTGAGACGTGGCCAAAATGGCAAATCTATTCAAAACGAACCAATTTCATTCTGACTGATGACGGAATGGCTCGGAACCATTCGGAAGGTTCTTGCGCCATAAGACGGATTCAGATGGAATGAGCGTTTTATTTTAATAAGTGTGGAATTATTCGGACTGAGTTCGGAATTACACGGGATCAGTCGCAATGAGCTCGCGTTATCTGGCGGATTCAGGCGGAATGAACATTGTATTCTGCTCAGAGTGGAATCATTCGGAGTGAAGTCGAAATGACACAGTATCAATCGGAATGAGCTATTTTTATCCAACGGATTCTAACGGAATGAAAATTATATTCTGAGTCGTGCGAAATCATTCGGACTAAACGAGGAATGGCACGGAATCTTTCGGAATAACCTCGCATCATGCGATGTATTCATACGGAATGAAAAATGTCCCTACAGAATCATTCGGGCTGAGCGGAATCAATCGGAATAACCGAACGATGATTATGGATTCCTTCGGAATAAACTTAAGACACCTATTCGGGCTGAAAAAGTATTAATTGTAATCAGACGGAATCATTCGGACTTGATTTAGCTTTCACTCCGAATGAGTCCGTGCATCTGCAACAAATTTCGCATTCATTCGTAATCGATTGGACGGATTCAAAGTTGTTCAGATTTAAACGGATTCAATTTCATTCCGAAACTCCCGCCAGGGAACCCTCACCATGAGCTGTTTATCAAACTCCTTGAATGCCTGGAGTTGCACCCAAGATGCGGACAAGATTTGCCGTCGCGGCGGTAAATAGGTACCTTAAGACGATTGACATGAGCTTTGGACTAGACAAGTGTGCCTGCGTTCATCTACACAAAGTAAGACTAGATTCTACATCATCGCGTGGCGATCAGCATGCTCAACTCATAGGTAGAAATACCATTCAACATCTTGGTAATGGAGAGACATATGCATAGCCTATCTTGGAATACCGCAAGGGGAAACGCAAGCAGTGCGTGTGGCAACAACGGCTATTCAAAGAAGTTATCGCCAAATTCTCAGAAAAATGTGGGCTTCCGAATTATCTGGGAAAAATAAGATCCAGGCGGCCAATATGCTGGTCGTTCCTATACTGCTCTACACGTTTGGTGTAGTAAAATGGCACGTCGATGAACGGTTCTGGCTACGGCCTACTCAGTTCTAAATAGCACAAATTCTCATATTCGACTTGTACATCAACATGAAGTCGTCAATGCTGCGACGTTTCTATACCGTGTCGCAGATAGGGCCGCAGAGGAGCTTGGTCTCCCATTTGATTCCAGCGACAATAGACATAACCTAGCATCAATAACACCTTTCGTGCTCAAAACTCGTGTACAGGAAGCAGAACATTCGCTTCTACTATGAGAATATGCTAGCAAGCCCCTTCATGGTGTCCCAAATGCCGAGAGTGAGAGCAAGAGCCAGAAACACTTGGACATGTTCTAAGTGGATGCTCAAAGTATGCATGCTACGGGTACATAAAGAGACACAGTGCGGCCCTAAAATTGTTGTATTACCATCGTTGGTCATTGGTCGCCACCCGAGTACGTCGGAGCGCCCCTGGTGCCATCACTGGGGGTGGCAGCGTGCAAGCCGGTGGTGGGGAGCTTCGTGATGAACAGGTAGATCTCACCGGGATACTCCCAAGGGCTACTGTCCAGCTGGAACATCGGCAAGAAATGGTAAGCAGCAGAACATCAGCTGCGCCTACCGGGGATGTTTCAGTTGGGAGCAAAGGCACGGGGCGGCAGGGGCGAACGATATCGTCCCATCATGGGTTTACATTCCGAGCTGGCCCATAGAGTGTCCGAATAGCATCTTGCTGATCAATTAAGATCCATTAGGCGGCGCCACCTTATATCCGAGGTCGAAATAAATAACATCGAGAAACAGGTGCAACATAAATTAGCATTATCGCACCCTGCAGTTGCGGTGGAAGAGGAGGTTCATATGCCCGTGACACGAGACGCTATGGAATCTGGGGGATGAAGCGGAGCGACTGTCTAATGGTCGACAGTCCTTAGGCCTGCAGCCGCCGAACACTGCCGCTGCTTCTATTCAACTCATTGAAGAGCTCAATAAGGAAAGCATGCATCTCATGGTGTGCTTCATTGAAGCCATCCAAAATTTTGTAGATCAAGAACCATCTATGAGAAACGATTCACCGAAATTTAGAGTCAACAAAGACCTTCTCCTGTTAGTTGGCAGCTTGTACACCAAGATACTGCCTTTGTTCTTGCAGCAGGATATGAGCTTGCTGCAGGTGTAGACTCTTGCATATTGCGCTGGGCTGGACCGTTGTACCAATTTCGAAAGGGCAATCGGTCTCAGAGACTAAATCGCCATGTGGAAGAGATCCTTCGCTGACAGAACATCAGTTCAAGAACATCTATGAACCTGGACAAAGCGATTGACTATCTTAAACAGAGACTTACGGTCCTACCAGCGCGACCGCGATGATTTAAGAGAGGGACCACGAGAAGAAATGACAATAGGACTTTCATGGCAGACGGAAAACGTTTCTATCGCGGACTTGCAGATGGCAAAAGCAAGACTCAAAATTATTATGAACCACCTTGGAACGAGAAAATGATCAGATATTGGTCGAGCATCTAGGTTACTAATGGGTCAAGTCAACTGGACACGACGTGGCTCCGTCTAGAAAAGGACAGAATTGCACGGTTGTCAGGGATGAATAATGCTGGGATGAATACAGCTTCTGGTGCCTCTGGTAGAAATACCTGAAGACCCTGCACCCCGCCCTTACTGGAACCCTTCAAAACATCTTGGAGCACCCAGATTACTTGCCCTTTTTTATGAAGGAGGGAGTAACGTATATGATTTCCAAAAAGTAGATGCTGGTAGTCCTAGTGATTACCAACCAATCACTTACCTCTCGACCCTCTAGAAGTGTTTCACGGCTATCATGTCTGACTTCATCTATAAATATTGTGAGGAGAACAACGTCCTCTCCAAAGAAAAAACAGGTTCCTGTCGAGGCTCCCGCGGCTGCAAGGACCAAGTCGCGATTCACAGTGTGGTTGTGTTGCATGCGAAACACCGCCAACGCAATTTGTATATGGCTTAAATTGACTACCAACAGGCCCTCAATACCCCACGATTATTTCCTTGAGGTTCTTAAGACATATAAGATCTGTCCTCGCGTCATTCAATTTCTGGATCGCACTATGCACACATGGTGCACGAGGATTAAATGTTTTAGTCGTGGGCTGATGAAGGATACCCGGTCATTGCCCATTAAATGGGGAATGTTCCAAGGTGATTCATTCAGCGCACTATGGTTTCGTTTAGCATTGAACCCGTTGAGTTGGACACTCAACAACATTTTCTATGGGTTCAAAATTGAGGCGGGAGTGACTGAGTCTCAACTCACTCACCTCCTGTACATGGACGACATAAAGGTTTATGCAAACTCAGAGTCGAAACTTAACAGCCTACTTAAGATCTTGCTACAGTTCTTCTATAACATCAGGATGTCTCTGGGATTGGACAAATGCAGAAAGCTGCATTTGTCACATGGAGAGGTAAATACTCCACTGATGATGGACGACCGCGTTCTGATTGAGGCGATGACTGATAAACAGTCATACAGGTACTTTGGCATATAGCATATAGTCATGCATGTTCGTCGATTGTGTGACTCTCAGGTTACACAAATGCGCGAATATTTCCAAAACAGGACTAACATCTCACTCTACGACTATATCTGTAGAGTTGGCCTTTTTACACCCTTACAACTTGCAGCTATTGTATTCCAGATCCTCGGACATCTCAACGCCGAATAGCTAGCTGCTCAATGGCAGCGTAAACAGCTACACAAACAACACCCCCAAACATTAGATCTTCCCTGTATGGATAGTGATGCTTCAAACCTCTGTATGGGCGAGGAGAACTCTTTCCGGAGACAAAAGGTTAAAGCGGGGAGAACTCTTTCCGGAGACAAAAGGATTTGTCATTGCCATCCAGTACAGGGTAATCAAGTCGAGGAATGACAAAAAACACATGCTCCGTATGGCGGCAGTGATGGACAGATGCCGCCTGTGTGGAGATCCTAATGAGAACATCGAGCACATAATTGATGGCTGTACGATGCTTGCCTCGCAAGAATACACGCGCAGACATAATGATGTTGCTCGGATCATTCACCAACAAATTGCCCTGAATACTGGCTTACTAGAGAGTTTTGACCCTTACTACAAATATAGCTGCCGTTAAAAAGTCATACAGTAATTGCAATTTTTTTTTGCAGCGTTAAAGATGCGACTTCAAGCGCATCGATAATCGCTATATATATAATCGATAATAATTGTCAAAGTTTCGAAATGAAATTGAGATTTATTCCGATCGATTACGAACGAATGTGAAATCTGTTTCCGACTGATTCCGACCTTCGGGTTGAAAGCTAAATCCAGTCCGCATGATTCTGTCCGATTAAGATTAATTATTTTTTAGTCCAAATTGGTGTCTTAGGTTCATTCCGAATGAGTCCGCGCAAATCTGAAAGACATTTTCATTCCGTTTGAATCCGCTTGATACCGAAATATTATTCCGAATGGCATTGAATGATTCCGTACTTCAATCGGAATGATTCTGCACCAGTCGTAAGAAAATTTTCATTTCTTCTGAATCCGGCGCAATGCGCTAGATCATTCCGGATGATTCCGTTTGTTCTACTCACAGTCCGAATGATTCCGTAGCAAAGATTTTGATTCCGCATGAATCCATCGTATGACGCGAGCTCATTCTAAATGATTCCGTAACATTCCTCCTTCAGTACTAATGATTCCGCACATATCAGAATGAAAATTCCATTCCGCCTGACTCTGTGACAAGGTACACATTCATTCCAAATGATTCTGTGCCATTCAGCACTCTGTCCGAATGATTCCGCATCGATCGGAATGAAATTCACACTCCCTTGGAATCCGTTAAATGACGCGAGTTAATTCCGGATGATACCGTGCGATTCAGTACTCAGTCCGAATGATTCCGCATCGAACCGAATTAAATGCCCATTCTGTTTGAATCCGTTAAACGACGCGAGTTTATTCCGATTTATTCCGTGTTATTCCGAATTCACGCCGAATTATTCCGCACTTATTAGAATACAATGCCAATTCTCCTGAATCCACTAAATAACGCGAGCTGATTCCGACTGATTCTGCATCAATCTGAACTCAGTCCGAGTAATTCCACACTTTTCAAAATAAAACGACCATTTTGTCTGAATCCGTCTTATGACGCGAGTACATACCGAATGGTTCCGAGCCTGTCCGTCAACAGTCAGAATGATTCCATGTCGATTCAAATACAATTGCCACATTGCGTTTGGAACATAAGTTAAAGAAAAAAAATGGAATGGCGGAATCGCTCGAAATTATTCAGAATGATACGGAATCAGTCGGAATAAGCTTCCGTTATCTGGCGGATTCAGACGGAATGGGCGTTGTATTCTGATAAGTGCGGAATCATTCGGAATGGCACGGAATCAATCGGAATGAGCTGAGTTATCCGGTATATATACATACATACATACTACATACTTTATATTTCTTCTGTTTATATTACTGTGTGGGGGGGGGGGAGTGTGTGCGTGTGTGATTTTCAGAATCATCCGGATTCATTCGGAATGAATTTTGTAGCAAAATTCGGAATCATGCGAATTGATTCAGATTGAAATTTTACAGAAACCCCACGGAGTCAGTCGGACTCATACGGAATGAACTTCTCTGAAATGTTTGGATTCACGCGTATTGATTCGGAACGAAATTATACATACGTTCCTGCGGAGTCAGTGCAATTTTCGTAATTTTGAAACTTTTTCACAATTCGTTAGAAAAATTCTAGAGGAATTTTAGAATTTTCGAAGAAATTAAAAATATTTTTTAAACTGGAAAACTTTTCTGAAAAAATAAAAATGTTTGCTAATTTCTTCCAAACTTCTAAAGGTCCTGAAGTTTGAAAGGTCAAACTGACGCCAATTATTATTCCTCAGATTTTGTAACATTCTATAAAATAACGAAATTTTCTTTACAATTTTTTGGATTCATTTTCGACACATCTGAAATCTTCAGATATATTTTTAAATTTTCTACAAAATCGTAGGACAATTACATTCATACTTTAAAATCAAAATCATAATACTGATTATCCTGCTTCTCATATCTCATAATCTCTTTCTTAGCTAGAATGTGAGTGTTCAAAAATTTTAACAAATAAATTGTTATTCGAATTGTGTATTCTATATGACAAATTATTTTCCTCCACAAATTGAAAAACTTCCTCTTTTCTGAAAGTGATAAGTCCTTTCTTTAATCAATACGTTTTTCCCATTACTATATTGTACTATTTTATTTTAATATGTAATATTATTAAATAAATAAATATATATATATATATATATATATATATATATATATATATATATATTATTAAATATGTAATCTCATACAATTTCACTTACTTTTTAAGTTTTTTAATTTATCAATATTATCTTCACAATTATTGAAAAATATGTAGACAAATTTAATCAGAAAATTTTGAATGTTCTAATTATCAAAATAACAAAAAAAGAAATTGACATTTTACGGAAAAAATCAATAAAAGCTTTACATCGAAACTTACTCATAATTCACTCTTCTAGAAAAACATAACTCAAAAGTAGCAGCACAAAAATGGGTAATCACCATTTTTATCAAAAAATGGGTTTATTGCATAAAAAATGCATACAAAATCAATTACGTATTGTAGTAAAAGGATTGTATTGAAATATAATTTCATTATCATTCAAAATTTTTAATAACAAATTGAAAATTCCATTTTGAATCGCTATTTAAAACCGATTTTGAAAACCCGTGAAATTTTAATCTCAAAATTCTCGGTGGTTTTCTCTCGAAATTAGCTAATTATTTGACATTAAAATTCATTTACCCGGAACGCGAACGACACATAAAAATAAGCAGTTGGCAATACATACGCGCGCATCGCGTCCACGCTACTGCTATTTCAAGTCTACGTCAAGTCAATGCTACGTCGGTTTCTCAATCCTATTGTGGACTCTCCATGAAACATTAAATTTTTTATTGCAATCTGCAGTCGAGTCTGCTCCAATCTTAGGTTAATGTCACTTTAAGATTGTCAACTTCAACATCCAATTCATCGGACGTGGATAACTTTTTGTAATAAGACTGTTTTGACCTAAATTAACCGATATTTTAGCTCGGAATTGGATACTTGCTTCATCTTTTAATGATGATTTCGATTTTAAAGGATCTTTTTCGGTTGTTTCGAAAAATTCCCACGTTGTTGGTTATCCAGTTCTGCACTGCCACCCTTCTACAACAATAAAAAATTTTATTTTTATATTGAGACACCTTCACATATTCCGTTTTTGTAATTTTGAAAGTTTTTAAAATTTTTTTGAGAAAAATTCGATTTTGTTTAAAAGACATGTAAGAATTTTAGAAGTTACAAAGATTGAAAATTTAAAAGGCAATGTGCTTGAATTTTTTAACGTTCAAATGAACATTTTTCATTAGTTGCTTTATAATCTAGAAACAGTGCAAAAATATAATGGTTCATTACATTGAAAATAATTCAATTATAAAAGAAACTTATGATGCATATTTTCATCTGCATTTGAAAAATATTTCTAGATATAATAGAATTGGGAAAATCTATTTCATTCATTTGAAGGTTCAGAACTTTAAATTACAAGAAAAGGTTATTGGAACTCAGGTAGTAACTTGTCGCCGTTCCCCTTCTACTGTTGTTCCGTAGGAAACCACCATCTGGCTATCTAGTCTCGAAATTCTGAGACGATCCGAGCGATATATCGGTTCTCCGATACCAAAACGATACGAGACAAAACCGAGACTGGAGTCTCAGAAACCGATACCGATACGAGAAAAAACCGAGATTTTTCGATACGATATCGAGACAGTCTCGTATCGAACGGCATCACTAGCCAAGTGGCCTAATTCAACCAGAGGCAGAAGCAGAGGTTCATCAACCAAGAAGGCGATTAAAACGGACATACCATATGAACAGAGATGTTATGCGACTTTATTTTTTGGCAGAGAAAAGTGGGCAATGTGTGAGGAGAGAACACCATCGACTATTCTTACTTAAGTGCCCACAGCTAGTCATAAGAATGAATTAGCAGAATCTAGCATAGCGGAAACGCTCAATATATGTAAAAAGATTGCTTTCGACTGTTGAAAAAGCTGCCATAAGAATGAAAGTGGAACAGCAGCTTCCTATTCTTTCTTTCTTTCTTTGCTGAGTTTCTTTAGCACTAGATCTGTAGAGACATCTGGGTTTCCGCAGTGTAGATGCCCCTTGCTGGTAGCAGCGAGACCTATCCGGCCATGGCGAGTAATAGACTTATTTCATTTGTAGTATTTCATGTGTAGATGGAGCGATTGGTGTTGACCGTGCGACAGGCGAGAATTTTCAAATGTAGTTATACCAAGTATATATCTTTCACAAGATTCTAGGGGTTCACATGCCATGAAAGCGTGAGAGGTTCAAAGCATGAGGTGTATGAATAACTAATATTGCTAAGTGAAGAATAAAGAGTTAACAGAAGCTAAAGAAGCAATTCACAGTTTTTAAGGAATTCAAGAATAGAGTGACAAGCAGAACTATTAGGGTCGTAGAGAAAGCTCTCTACACAGAATGGAGGGAATTTTCTGATTTTAATGCAGGATTTTTCAAGTATTTTCCTCTGTTTATTGAAACGGGGACAGGCCCACAGAACATTATTAATATCCGCGTCAAAGTCTGCATAAGGACAATCCCCAGATTCTAAACAATTATTTCTAGTTAAACCACTGGCGAGAGCATAATGGTTACTCCTAAGGCGTGAAATATTGACAATATCACTTCTTTTCTCCCACTGAGACTCAAAAAACCAAGGTTCTACGATCACTGTCCTCTTTTAAGTCAGCGTTAGACATATTATGAAGTTTACCAGAATAATACTTATAAAAGTCAGTATAAGGGATTCTGATCTCTAAAGGAGCACCGGTAGTTAGAGCAAACCTGGCGAGCTTGTCTGCAACTTCATTTCCAAAAATACCTTCATGTCCGGGTACCCAGTAATACGCTGCGAGAGTCAGAGGCTACTATGGCGGAAGATATTTCTTTTTCTATGATTATATCCAAAGATTCAGAGAGTATCATCTTTCTTGGAGCCGTCTGTATAAAAAATAGTTTCATTTTTAAGATTGTTTTTCATATAGTGATTGAAATCTAGATTTGGAGAAGGGCTATCCATCAACATTTTACTGATTTGTAGATTAATGTTAGGAGTTTCAAATTCAAGGGAGTAATCCAAGAGATAATTGATGGGAGTATATGAATACATGATTTTGGGTTCAAATTTATTGAGGTAATTGTAAGCGTTTAGTAAAGAGAAGGTCTCTCTGAAATTATAAGCATTATTTCTAGCGGTGATAGTACCTAGACGGTAAAGAGAGTCAATCAATGGATGGTCTTCCATCGAGAAAACTTTCAGCAGAAAGTTTTTATTTTGAAATTGTTTTTGGCCGAACAAAGGAGGTTCTTTAAGTTCAGCAAACATAACTGGAATAGGAATAGGAAAAACCAAACAAAAAATAAAATTCTGCAACCAAAAACGGACACAAGACATCCACTCTTACGTGACAGAAATTAGAAAACTTTTCACTAAACTTTACCCTACAAAAAGCTTGGAATGGGAATTGCGCAGAACGTACGAAACCCTTAGAATAGAATATAAAATGTACATTAAACGTAACGACTTTGAAAGTTTTGAGGAATTAGAAGACTTAGGGAAAGAATGGGAAACTGAGGTAGCCAAATCCAAAATTCGAGGGCAAGTTTTACAGATTACAGAACCTACAATTGATGATGAAAACGAACAAAAGCGTAATAATGGTAATAGGGATAAAAATAATTCGGAGAATAATAAAGATTTAAGGGAAAATAAAAACAAGCAAAAGGATAACCTAAACGGAAACCAAAGTCAAAATAAACAGGGTAAAAAACCATACAAAAGTCGATTCCCATTTTCACCATTTGGATTTTCATTTCTACCTTTTCCAAATCAATACCAACAAAATTTCAGACCTAACTTCAGTCCCTGATTCCCACCTGGTTTCCAACCAAATCATCAACCTAGATTCCAGAACAATAGACAAAGATATCCATCCTACCCCTATAATCAAATGTTACCAATGTTTAATCAAATGACGTTAGATTCAAATCAAGGTCAAAGTAACCCAATGATCGAATGCCCAACAGAAAAAGCGAAAAATAGTTCAGGAAGTAACAACAAAGATAATAAACAAAATTCCCAGAAACCAAATTACGGAAACAGAAAACAAAAACGTGATAATAATTCAAATAAGGATTCCCAACATAAAATAAATTCCGATCAAAACAAAAATCAAAATTTAAATCCGCGCACAAACATCACAACAAACAATAGTAATTGTTATCATTGCGGTTTAACGGGTCATTTCAAAAGAGAATGCCCATATTACACATACAACCAGGGAAACTGGAGGGGCGGGTATTAGAATCAAAATTATTACAAACTA
This sequence comes from Andricus curvator, assembly GCA_932195095.1. Lineage (NCBI taxonomy): Eukaryota > Metazoa > Arthropoda > Insecta > Hymenoptera > Cynipidae > Andricus > Andricus curvator. The sequence goes on along the minus strand of CAKNYM010048391.1, from coordinate 23,615 downwards.
ATACCGAAACGCCAGAATATTTAAAATCGGATAAGGACGAAGCAACAGAAATGCGTTTTCACTTAATGACAAAATTCGAAAATAATTTGTTTCGAATTTTAGTAGACACGGGTGCCACACATTCCTACGTGGGCAACGAATTATTGGAAGAAATAAAAAATTCCAAAATTTCAATTCTCAAACCAGTTTCACGCAAATTAATGGTCGCAAACGGAGAAACTGTAGATATAATGGGACAAGCAGTAATCCCAATTATAATCGGGAATAAAATAAAAAACGTCATGTTCAGACGAGTCCCAAAACTGAAATCCGTAGGCATTTTAGGTACAGACATGTTAACAGCTCTACGGATGACCCTAGATTTCGACTCAGAGACCTGGTGGCTACCAGGGAGTCCCGCCACCCGCTATCCTATGGAAGCACACCCTACATCACTCCCCACTCCAATAACCGAAAATCAACCTGACAAGACAGTAAAAGTTGATAAAGAAGTTAAAACCGAAAAAATTAGAAATAAACCAGGGATTAAAGAAGAAAAAATAGGACAATAAAGACTAAACCCAAATTCGGAGGTAAAATTAATTTAAAAAGTACCAGAGAGCTTAACAAAAATAGTCCAAAGTTACAAAATAGTGAAATTCCCATTGTACCTGTCAATACTCGAGTGGGACGACTACGAGCGGTTCCCACCCCACGGCCGCCAACCGACCGATACCTATTCACACCTCGTCTCTGCTCTGTCCCTGAACCCTGCTCTACTTGTGCACCTGTAACCCTGCTATCACCGGCTTTCCTCGTGGTTGTAACAGCGCTGGCTCCTCGGCCACCCCTCCCAGCCTTGCTTACTCCACTTCGCGTACGCATTTTGAGTTTAATTATTATTTTTGTTTACTCAACTATTGAAAATAAAATTCTCACTTCGAATATATGTTTTTTTTTCAACTTCGCAAAACAATTATGGTCACAAATTTTAATAAAATTTCCTACCCGAGATTGGCTTCGCAACAGAACTATATAAAGGGCAAATCGACTTGCTACTTTCGATGGTCTTGATGATGGCTGATATAATTCTTTTTTTTATCGAAACTTCACTTGCATTTAAAGCACTTCTCCAACAATTAAAAAAAATAAATCACTAACACTCGCGGATCAGCCTCTTCGGATACCAATATTCCCAGACTCCTGTAGAAGATGTCCTCCGCTAGAAAAGTTCCAAGCCTTGTCCTTGATTGTCTTGCTTCTCTCTTTGCGCTGTCCTTCTGTTTTATTTTTATTAGCCTGCAGTAATTCAGGGGAATGACTACGGGACCTTTCAAATTACTGACTGCGACCCCGGTACCTTTTGACTGCACCCTATGTCTCCAGGTCTAAAAACCCGTACAACAACCTTGAGGGGGTGTCGCGGCTTTCACTCCTCTTCTTCCGATGACCCAAGTCGTCACTCTTCGTCTTCTTCCGCTAATCCAAGTCTTCACACGTCTTCTTCACGGCCTTTCCTATCTTCTTCCGCTTTTTGAACTTTTTCTTGACGACAGCAGTCGAAGGTGGGTCGATAGATAGGAAGTAACGGTTTTCTTCTTTTCCTCTGGTCCAAAATTTCCAAAAATCCTCTGGCTGACTTCTGACACTTCTGACACCATGTAACGTGCGGAACTCGATTTACGCGCGAAAAGTTCAAATATTTAAATTCTGATTTCAAATAATAATTTAAAATTTTTGAAATTTATATTGAATCTTCATCGATGATGAGTCCGTTTCCGTAATTAAGGATTTGGAAATCCAACTCCAGCGATGAAATCTCCTAATGAAAATCTTCTTAAATTTAAAATAAATTGCTAAATTTAAAGGTTATTTTTAAATAATCAAACTGCTAATTTTCAAAGTGAATAATAAGCAAAGATTTTATTGATCTGGTATTTTGAAATTCAACTTTACAAAAATGTTAATTTTAATTTTCGAGACAATGAACAAGCCGCGGCTGTGTACCAGATTCATCTGATTTTTACTTCGTCGTCGGGAGCTTCGATGCCGTCGCAGCGGTCCCCAGCTTCCCCCATATTTCCATAATTTCGTTCATTACACATTGGCCCTAATCTCTACTCTTAAATGCTATATTTCTCCTTACAGATTCAACTCCCTACCTGTAGCCTCTTGAACCCAACGATCGATTGCGTAATAACTAACCCTCTCTGTGTTGACGCAATACCAATCAATACGTATAAGATATGAAAAGAATTTTCGTGATGTAAATATTCTTCATTTAACGTCTGGGAATAAAAATTTAGAATTTTTAAGGAAAAACCTTATTTAATCGACTTCTTCCAGACCATTTATTAAAATTATTGTACACAAAAATGACGTTTCGGAATCATACCGATTCCCTCATCAGATTATCTTTAATATTTCGCAGATAGTCGGTTAATATTTTAAAATATAAATAGTAGGTGAAATCGGGCATCTATAGAATCTATAGAGGTGACAGAGTGTGCACCCTCCGTCTCCATCTTGAGGTATTATTGATATATATATTGAGGTATTATATATATATATACATACATACATACATATATATATATATATATATATATATATATATATATATATACTGAAAAAATAAAAAGAATAGAATATTAAAGAAAAATAAAAATATATATATATATATATAAATATATAGTTAAAAGTTTGTCATAAGGACAAACGCAGGATTTCGCCGGGAGCAGGTGCTAATCTGAAAAATTGCACCCGCTCCCAGCGAAGTCGCGGTAAAATTTCAGCTGTAACCATGACTCACGACCGTGAGATAAGTGGTTACAATCTGCGACGAATTCAATACGATGATTTGGCAAAAGTCTCGTGCACTCTGAGAAAACGGAGCGACCCAAGGACGACCGCCTTCTGCATTTTTCCCGCAAGTGTATCAGCATTTTGTTGACAAGCAGGGATGCTTTTCGGGCTATTAACCAGTGAAACCTTGGCACCTCCAAGAGCGCCGATGATCAAGACGATTAGCTTAACCTAATATTGCGGGTATAACCGTCGCAACTCCCTTATATAACTCCTTATACCTTTCTTTCTTATCTTTCTCCTTGGCTGTGTCGAGAATATGAAGTTCCAGTATATGCGGCACTTCTCATTTTCGACAATTGACTCTATTTTCCTAGGAGCGTTTAGCGGAGCGGTATTTGGGCTAATGCCGTAAGAGTGGCAGAGATGGTAATAAAGCACTCTTAGTGCCGCATTGTACCTTTGGATGTAGGTCGTTCCCGCATAAGTTGTACAACTAGATAGTATGTGTCCTAAATGCTCGGGGTGTGCATGACACGCTCTGCAACTATCATCGGGAATGTCTTGGCTCAAAATGTGGCGAAGCTATGCTAGAGTGGAAATGACACCGTCTTGACATGCCAAAATGAAAACCTTTGTGCCCGACTTCAATCCGGGTGATTTAAGGAAATCGAGCTCATTCGGAATGAGCTCGCGTCATGCGATGGATTCATACGGAATGAAAATGTTTGCTACGGAATCATTCGGACTGTAAGTGGAACAAACGGAATCATTCGGAATGAGCTTCCGTATTGCGCCGGATTCAAACGGAATGCAAATTTTATTCAGACTGGTGCGGAATCATTCTGATTGAAGCATGGAATCATTCAATGCTATTCGGAATGACATTTCGGTATCAGGCGGATTCAGACGGAATAAAAATTTCTTTCAGATTTGCGCGGGCTCATTCGGAATGAACATAAGACACCAATTCGAACTGAAAAAGAATCGATCTTAATTGGACGGAATCATTCAGACTGGATTTAGCTTCCAACCAGAAGGTCGGAATTAGTCAGAAACAGTTTTCGCATTCGTTCGTAATCGATCGGAATGAATCGGAGTTGTTCGGATTCAAACGGACTCAATTTCATTCCGAAATTTGCACCAGGGCTTGTTCACCACCACTGCCAACGCCACAGCTATCATCGCTACCATTACCATCAACAATATAACTAACAGCAGATCCATATCACATTGCAGGACAGAAACGTCCTTCATCTCCATTTTCCTCCTCATCAGTTCACGTAAAGCGAAATGTAAAACCTTCGCATTCCTCTCTGTTGCCACCAACTCCTGAACAGTTAGCCATATCATCACAGCACTTAATTTTACGTGCAGATTTATGATTGTCCGATGTAAGTAGTGATGATGATCATCCTTCATCATCTTCCGCGAAGATAAACAAAGTAGGCGCAAACCGAAATATTCAAATCATTGCTCTGCCTCTAGCCACTACCTCTCGCAAAAAAACACAACCTATGAAACTGGCTCAAGTTTACGATGAGAAGTATAGAAATAAAGGTGTGTCAAAAAATCAGAAAATGTAATTTCAAACAATTAGAGTCTTTTTTACAAATAATTTTTTTTAATTTTTCTTATAATTTTTTAAAAACTATAACATAAAGCTATGGTGCTGGAATTGTAGATGGATAGATAACATGTGAAATACTTACTACGTAAAGAATGTAGTTCTCAAAAGTTGTTTTTAAATACAATAGAAAAAAACAAATGAAACTTTTTTGTATCATTCTATGTTAGCTTGTACTTGCGCTTGCCTTTGATTAGCGTGCAAGGAATACGATGCGACAAACTAGCCCAGCTGAAAATTCCTGTACAGGAACCTGTAAAGGATCCTGTGTAGTTTGTCTGAAGCATGCTGATACTGAGGAACTTTTAAAGGGTCCTTCACACACACACACATACACACACATATATATATAGTTACAAATTTGACATCAGGACAACCGCAGGATTTCGCCAGGGGCGGGTGCTAATCTAAAAAATTGCACCCGCTCCCAGCGAAATTGCAGTAAAATTTCAGCTGTAACCACGTCTCACGACCGTGAGATAGGTGGTTACAGTCTGCGACGAATTCACTACGATGATCCGGCAAAAGTCTCGTGCATCCCGAGGACACGGAGCGACCCAAGGACGACCGCCTTCTGCATTTTCCCCGCAAGTGTCTCAGCATTTTGTTGAAACGCAGGGATGCTTTTCAGGCTATTAACCAGTGAAACCTTGGCACCTCCAATAGTTTCGATGATCAAGACAATTGGCTTAACAGAATATTCCGGGTATAAACGTCGCAACTCCCTTATAAGGTCTTTATACCTCTCTTTCTTTTCTTCCTCCTTGGCTATCACGTTTTTGTCAGCTGGTGCCGAAAATTCGATAACGAACATGGTTCGTTTCTCGAAGTCAAGGAGAACTATGTCAGGCCTCGAGTACACAACAGAAATAATTGTCGAGAATATGAAGTTCCAGTATATGCGGCACTTCTCATTTTCGACAATTGACTCTATTTCCCTAGCAGCGTTAAGCGGAGAGGTATTTGGGCTAATACCGTAAGAGTGACAGAGATGGTAATCAAGCACTCTTAGTGCCGCATTGTGCCTTTGGATGTAGGTCGTTCCCGCATGAGTTGGACAACTAGATAGTATGTGTCCTAGATGCTCGGGGTGTGCATGACACGCTCTGCTGCTATCATCGGGAATGCCTTCGCTCAAAATTTGGCGTCGGTATGCTAGAGTGGAAATGACACCGTCTTGATATTCCAAAATGTAACCCTCCGTGCCCGACTTCCATCTGGGTGATTTAAGGAAAGCAAACGTTAGCTCATACGACATTGACTGATCTTCCACATTTCTGTGGAAGATGCCGGGCATCCTCCTGTCAGGGAGCTGTTCGCGGAAGTTTTTCTCCTGTGTTATCTTAATCCAGGCCTCCAGGAGTGAGTACTCAAGATGGATAAGATTTGATGCATTTTGCTCACCCCTGATATTGAAGTCAAGGCCGAGTGTTTCAGCAGCCTTCTCCGCTGCTTCGTACAAAAACGCCCCTTTGCCCACTTCTTCGTGTTTCCTGACCATTTTAAGAAAAGGGTCTTGTCCATTTGCGACTATATGTGCTGTACGCAGAATAATCCTGTTGTGAAGACATTCAAGATTCAGTATTCCGCCACCACCTTGACGGCGTGAGATGTAAAGTCGCGGATCAGAAGACTTAAGGTACATGCTTTTGTTCATGTGCATAACCTTTCGGGACCCGATATCGAGGGATCTGAGCTCGTCTTGCGTCCATGGAACCACTTCAAATTAATAGAGTACTACTGGGACGACAAGCATATTCGTCGCAGATACTTTGTTCCTCGCCGACAGTTCGGAAGACCATATCCGTCGGAGGAAACGTTTGTATCTGCATCGGAGAGTATCCTTCGTAGATGACACATCCTGAATGCGGCTCTGTGGCACGCCCAGGTATGTATAGGTCTCTTTAGCGCCAAGGTGTCGTATAGCGCTTCTGTCGACGAGCTCAGGACTTTGGGGATGCCATTAAGTTTTCTTTTCTTCAAATAAACCTTGGCGCATTTCTCTAACCCGAACTCCATTCCAATCTCTTGAGTGTACTCTTTGACAATGTTTAGAGCTAGATGCAGTTTCTCTCGATTTTTAGCATAGATCTTAAGATCATCCATGTAAAATACATGAGTGACCTTATACTTTCGATTTCCAGGTTTGCCGCAGAGGTACCTTTCGGAATGGCGAAGTGCGAGAGATAGTGGCAATTATGTAAGGCAACAGAGGAGAGGGCTCATGGTGTCGCCCTGAAACACACCTTTCTGAAAGGTGACACTGTTAGTGATGACACGATGTTTTCCAGATGAGAGAGTAAATCTGGTTTTCCAAAGCGGCATTAATCTCTCTATGCATCTCACGATGTGTGGATGAACCTTTAAGCTTTCCAACAGACAGATGATAAGTCTATGGGAGGTTGAATCGAAAGCTTTCCGGTAATCAATCCTGATACGCCTTTCTTTGAGCCGTGTTGTTCGTACATTTCTCGACACAGGTCCGATTGCCCGAACAATTCTATCATTTAGGATAGCTGTGAAGATCTTATACAGTGTGTCCAGACAAGTTATTGGCTGGTAATTCTTAGGGTCAGCTAAGTTGCCCGTCTTCGGCAGGAGCACTGTGCGCCCTTCCACGAACCACACAGGAATAGGCTCTTACGACTTTAGACATGCGGTGAAAATGCGGGCCAGATGCTGGTGGGTTGAAGGAAACTTCTTCCACCAGAAGGTCTTGATACCATCTGGTCCCGGAGCGGAATAGTTCTTCATGCCTCTTAATACGTTTTTCACCTCCTCGGTAGTGATAGGTGGGCATTCCTCCTCAGGTATTATGAGGGCACTGTACACCTCCTTGAAGCTATTTATGTTCTTTGTGTTTTCTTTCAGTGGATGCTAGACTTCGTAGACTTCTCTCCAAAATTCGTTTCGCAGACGTTTATGCGAAAAATGGGAGAGCTCTGGGTGTTTCTCGCACCACAGAGTATGCAGTCGCGCCATGTAACCTTTTCGTTCAGGGGCCATACTGGTATCATAGCACTCCAGCAGGTCTTCCCTGAGTTGATCCGTCCACTTAAAATTAATGAGATTCTGCCGGTCAATCGCATTGACGCCGTCTTGATAGGCTCCCCCAACTCTAGGGTAGTCGGCATTGTTGTCCGGCCCATTGTGGGGAGCCCTGCGCGTTGGATTGTTTTGAACCGCACTTACTACAACTATGTTTGGTGTTGTCATTGTTGTTCCCACGAGCAGCTAGGGAAAACGGTTCGTCCATGCTTGTAGAGCCCCGCATGCAAGGATAAGGCTGCATACGCTGAGAGGTCGCTCGGTATCCCAGAGTCACCGTTTGAGACACCTCACCCAGGTGCCATTCAGCTTTCAGCACGGTTCTTACGCCTCCGCTTAGGGGTTATTCCTTCGGGACCATCCCTGGACAATTGTCCGCGACTGCTTATTCATTATTGTAAACATATTCCGCAGAAACCCTTGGTACAGGGACCCTCTATCTGCAACCCGAGGACGCTCTCAGTTGACATGCAAATTACTAAACGGGGTGGTCTTTTTTTTTGAAAATTAAGCACAGGGGGAAAATATTGCGATGAAATACACAGGAACCAGTAAAGAATACTCTAGAGGATCCTGTACACGATTATGCACTGCACGCAGCAGCAGGGGAACCTGTGAAGGACCCTTTAAAGGTTCCTCAGTATCAGCATGCTTCAGAAACACTACACAGGATCCTTTACAGGTTCCTGTAAAGGAATATTCATGTGGGACAGAAGTAGCGCATGATCCTTCAGAGATATTTTTACGAGTGTCCCACCTACTCAGGAAGCCTTACAGGATCCTTCATAGATACTTTCTGCAAATGTGTCCCTCTTGCACAGGAACCTGTACAAGATCCTCCCAAGGGAATTTCTTGCAGCAACATTCACGATAATGCAGGAACCTGTACAGATATTTGAATACCCAAGTTCCTCTACAGGAACGTGCGCAAGTGCGCTCGCAGGATCCGCGGCAGGAACCGGTGTACCAGGAACCTGCGTACGTTCCTGTACAGGAACCTGTGCAGGAATTTTCAGCTGGGAGTACTATGACAATAGTTTGTCATAGTGTGTCACTCTTAGGCTTATATTGCGCAAGTCTTGTAGATCAAGGCGCCAACAGTAGGCACACATACCGACGAAGCATGATGACAGAAGAATGATACAACTTTTTATTTCATGAATGCGCATGCAATCATGTTGGGTTGCATACACTCAGGCGATTTAATCCATATATAAAAGGACCATTTGAACCGGATTGATATTCTATCAGTATCAGTTTGGTTCAGTAAGTTTCAATTCGGCTGCCGAATTGAAAAAAATTGCCGATTAAAAAATCTTTTCGGTTCAATCTGGACATCACTCACATGTAATCTAATCGGATTTCCGAGTTCATTGTGAACCAGTTTCAGTTCGGATTTTCCATAACTGTCATCAATTCGGATTTCCGA
>CAKNYM010048391.1:690-14717 GCA_932195095.1 Andricus curvator | reverse complement strand
GATTTCCCATAACTATAATCTAATCGGATTTCCGAGTTCATTTTGAATTGGTCTCAGTTCGGATTTCCTAACTAAATTTCTTAAATCTTGAACTAAGTTCTTTTGTCAATCTGGTTCAATGTGGGCATTATCAACTGTAATCTAATCGGATTTCCGAATTTATTTGAAACCAGTTTCAGTTCGGATTCCCAAACTGAACTTTTTAAATTTCGAACTAAGTTCCTACGTCAATCCGATTCAATGTGGAGATTATCAACTGTAATCTAATTGGATTTCCGAATTCATCTTAAAGTAGTTTCAGTTCGGATTTTCCATAACTGTCATTAATTCGAATTTCCGAGTTCATTTTGAAATGGTCTCCGTTCGGAACTTCAAACTGAAGGGTTTCACAAGGGGATACCGGCAAATGTTAATTTTATTTTCGTTCACAATTTTTGTGATGAAAGCTCATTACCTTAGTATTTTTTTGCGAAACACATAATAAAGTTTTAAGAAATCTGTTTTTCTGGGAAAAAGGCATTATAAAAATTATTATTAGCATAATTTAAAAAGATTTTGGAAGGAAATTATATTTATAAACATTTAATAAATGAAAAATAAAATCAAAAAAGTATAGACAGCGAAGAATCGAACACACAACCTTTCGGCTAAGAAGCAGAAGCGCTACCGCTTCCAATTTAAAGTATGTTTCGCCAAACTAAATATGGGTTGTGGTGGATATTTCAAAGTTGATTTTCTTGAAAACGGCAAAATGTCACATATTACTGCTGTGGCAAATTAATACTGAGGTTTTATTAGAAAAATTGTGAACGAAAATACAATTAACAATTGCCGGTCTCTCTTTACATAATTAGATAATCAACATTTTCCCGAAAATGGGCTTTTTGCATTAAAAATCCTTAAAAAATCAAATACATGTTGTATTATCCGAAAACAAGCCTGTCCCAATTTTAGGTTCATGTCACTTTGAGATTGTAAACTTCGACATTCTATTTCTCGGAACTGGATATTTTCATTCAGGTTAGGAGTAAAGTTCTGTTTTATTTTGAAATGGTGCTGTCGATTTTACTGAATGTTACTTCGTTCTCCTTAAAAAATCCGATGACGTTGGTTATCTAGTTCTGTACTGCAACCCTTCAACTGAATTTTCCAAATTGCGCGATAAGTTTCTACTTCAATCTGGTTTAATGTGAACATTATTCCCTATGCCGTTTGTTTCTTAAAGAAAAACTCTGCACAAAAAATAATGCAAAATGTTCTAAAAGCATTGTTTTTTTAATTGCTGTTTTAATTGTTTCCATTATTGCGTATTACTGTAAAATAAATTTAATTTTCTATGTTCATCTGCTGGACAATCATCAATCTATCTTAAAAAGTGTTTTACAACCAAGAAATAAACCTTTCTTATCTTGATTTCAGGGTCCCTGGAATATAAGTTTCGAACACTTAATCACATGTTGAATTAAAGTTATGTATATACTACGACTTTTGAGTACTACTTTATGTACTTCAAAATATTAAATATTCACTACGCGGAAAGTTGGTCGCGAACCTTATTTTTCTATAAATTAGAAATATGCCCAAATACTATTTGGTTGGAACTTAATTTACTTTGTTGAAAAGTATACCAATTTTGTGAAAAGTCAACTGGTTTGTTGAAAATTCGTCTTTTCGGTTGAGGATTCAACAATTTTGTTGAAAATTGATATAATATATTTTGGTTGAAATATCAACTATTACATCTTTCATTGAGAATTCTTCTCCTTGGTTCAAAATTTAACTATTTCTTTGAAAAATCGTTCTTTCTTGGTTGAAATTAATTTATTAACTGAAAATTTTATTATTCCAGTTGAAGATTCGTGATTGAAGTTGAAAATTCATCTTCTTGGTTGAAAATTGAACTATTTTGTTGAAAATTCGATCTTTTATTGTTGAAAATTAATTTTTTAATTTAAAATTTAACTGTTCAAGTGTTGGCGGTACATTCATATTTTTTTGGAAAAAAATTCAACGTTTTTCGTTGAAAATTTAATGATCTGGTTTTACATTCTTTCTCGAAATTTTAGAAAATCATAGGAAATTTAAAAAATTTTTTTCAATTTGCTCTTAAAAATCTGAAGAAAATTTTCTTTCAAAATTTGTAGAAAGCTTCTATTTTCGACGTTTCAAGTAAATTGTGTAATCGAACCTATGTTATATATGTATATCGCTCTAATATACCAATTGCATAAAATCAAAGTTATTTTTTAAATAAATGTTGGGAAAAAATGATTTTTCACCATATACGTATGTTTGGATATTATTTTTTATTTGTTAACAGAGCTATCTTTAATATATATTACTCATTAGCAATGTTGCTAAAGACATATTCTATAAAAACTGTGATTACAGGAAAAAAGACGTCAAGCATTTGAAACCAAAAATCTACTTTAATAACAAAAGACTTGTCAATGTACGTGATATTGCGTAGCGTTTAAGATAAAGATTGATATGATATATCCAGTCACGTGCAGAAGGTCTCAAGCTAATTAATAATTCTATATTGTGCATTTAACGTTTGAAACCATTGTATAATATCCTGAAACGTAGAGGCATATTCTTTAAAATGACATTTTTTTGTAGAGTAAACGGGGGTTTTATTAACAATCTAATTTCTGTCTACCCCGAGGAATTAATTACTCGGATTTTTGGTACTACACTAGATTGCAAGAATCCATGTGATTGCAAAAGACCACTGGAATGGAAGCTTCTAATGTGTCCCCTAAGGGTTTACATTTTTCTTGTATCTCTTCCCTATTCCTTTACACACCCCCCACACACTTACTTGGTGGTGGGCGGGGGACCTACAGTATAAGGTGGGTTCCGAACCACCAAGACCAACAGCTTTAAGTACTTAGAGAACCTTTTTCTCTAGAGGTACCGGTCCCACGACTCTCCGGAGATGAACAACTCCCTTGCTAGGCAAGTGTTCACCGCATGGGCCACCGAGGCTCTTCCATAGTGCGAGGCGGGAATCGAACCCGCAAGCCGACGGTGTGGGTCCAAAGCCTACGCCTTAACCCCCACGACCATCGTCCCACTTGCAAAGGACCACTCATAATCTGATATAACTCAGCGAATTCCCTTGATATCTTTAAAACGTCTTAAAATTTAATTGAAATACCTTGGTACGATTAAAAATATGTTCAAACCCATAGAAATCTATTAAAATCTCTTGAAATCCATTAAAAATGGTAAAATCCCCGAAAATCTCTAAAATAATTGGAGGTCCTATAAATCTTAATCTTCTCTCCTTGAATTGTTGAATATGAATTGAATTGAACTTATTAATTAATGTTGTATAGAAAAAACTTGAGAATCCCTAGAAATCTTAAAAATCGCTTGAAATGCTTCGTGGTAATATTTTTTTGTAAAAGGGGATTACCAGGTATTATAAAAGATTGCATGGGATTGCAAAGGATTGCATAAGATTGCAGAAAGTGTATACCAGATTGCAGGAGTAATTAACCCCTCGGTCTACCCCATTTTATTTTCTTACTTTTGTTTTCTTTTTGTTTTTCTTTTTTGTCTCAAGCGTTGAAAATTTGTAATTGAAGCATCCTTGGCAAAAAGAACATTGGGTGAGGACAAGTTTGGTGTTCATGGAGTTCTAGAGTTATTATTTATTTTAAAACTTGTTCTATTCAGCGGTAGCGTTTCCATCGCTAAAGTTTCAAATAGTCGAGGTTGCTTACTTCACTTCAATCTCAACCTCAAAGGTTAACTTTTCCTAACCTAACTTTCACAATTTTTAACCGAGACAAAAAAGGAAAATTTAATTTGGTTAAATGTCGAAAAACATTCAAAAACTGAAATCGGAAAATTTTTCAAAGTACTATTCTTCCTTTCAAATTTAACATGTTTAATATTGCTGGCTCTGGACGGATTACTACTTGCATCTCTGATTTCTTTGTATTAACTTAACCTTTTCCAGCTTTTTTAGTGCTTTCATTCTTTTCTGCTTGACATTCTGGTAAAATGAATTTTCTGTACTGATTCCCTTTAAAAGGCGACTGTATTCGTACTTACCAAATAAAATATGTTAACACGAAAATTCACATCAGTTTTTTTTGCATTCATATACCTAAGAATTTTATTTTTTACTTAGTTGACTTGTTTTTATATTAGTATAATTTTCGACGACAATGACATCCATCGCCTACTCAGTACTTATAACTGAAGCGAATACACCACGAAAGTCTATCGGAACCTGTTCGAAATGCCAAATCGACTTCACGAACCAAATTGAAGCCATTCCATTGTCTATTTGAAATTCAGCATTGAGCCGAATAGATCACAAAAGTCTAACAATTAGTTCGGTATTCCGAATTGAAACCATTGCAGTGTCTACTTGGAATTCCGAACTGAGCCTAATAGATCACAAGCACTAATCAGCCAGTTCCGTGTTCCAAATTGAAACCATTCCATTGTCTATTTGGAATTCAGCATTGAGCCGAATAGATCACAACAATCTAACAATTAGTTCGCTATTCTGAATTGAAACCATTGCAGTGTCTACTTGGAATTCCGAATTGAGCCTAATAGATCACAAGCACTTATCAGCCAGTTCGGTATTTCAAATTGAAACCACTCCAGTGTCTACTTGGAATTCTGAACTTAGCTGAATAGATCACGACAGCGTGACAACCAGTTCGGCATTCCAAACTGAAACCATTCCAGTGTCTACTTTGATTTCCGAACTGAGCTAAATAGATCACAAGCACCCATCAGCCAGTTCGGTATTCCAAATTGAAACCAATGCAGTATCTACTTGGAATTCCGAACTGAGCCGAATAGATCGCGACCGCCTGATAACCAGTTGGGCATTCCAAACTGAAACCATTCCAGTGTCTACTTGGACTTCCGAACTGAGACGAATAGATCACAGCCGTCTAACAATCAGTTCGGTATTGCGAACTGAAACCATTGCAGTGTCTACTTGGAATTCCGAACTGAGCCGAGTAGATCGCGACCGCCTAATAACCAGTTCGGCATTCCAAACTGAAGCCATTCCAGTGCCTACTTGGACTACCGAACTGAGCCGAATACACATCAAGACTACCTGACAAACTAGTTCGGTATTCCAAACTGAAACCATTCAAATGTTACTTGAACTTCCGAACTGAGCCGAATAGATCACGATCACCTGATAAATCAGTTCGGCATTCCAAACTGGCACCATTGAAGTATCTACATCGAATTCCGAACTAAGCCGAATAGATATACAAATAAAATCTATGAGTTTCAGTTCGATGTAACCGTGACAATAACAGAACTGAACCGGATTGATTTTTTTCAATCCGGTTCAAATGGTCCTTTTATATAGGGATGATGAGCCAAATTAAAATATGTTTATAAAACCGAGTTTAAATTCAAAAGAAGAAAAGATACTATAATTTGAATTTAGAAAAAGCAACATTATGATTTCATCTGAAATTTAAATAGCCAGATATACTATAAAGCATTTTTATGCCGATAGACTGTTTTTAAAGGAAGAAGAAAATTTTACACATGGGTGCTGCTGCAAATCAGCGCATCAGAATGATCCTCGTTTTGAACTAAAAGCAACTAATCTTCCTTTACCTCAATTTGAGATCAAGAGGCGAACAATAAAACAGATTTTACAGGTGAAAGTTTGCTATGTAATAATTTCTTTTTTTTTTCTTTTAAAACATAACTGAATGCATACTTTTTCTACATTTGTCATTCTTATATAGATTCCAGCAGACACAGCATACGATCCACTGTAACTACGTTGTTTGGAAAGCGCACATGTTCCTCCAGTTACAAGAAAATCACAATTTTCCCCGTTTCATTCAATAGATCAAACCCTGTTACAATTACTTTTGCTACCACCTCCACTGTCCGAACCTCAACACTTGCCATCATTACGATCACAATTACCATCTTCACCAACATCACCACATTTATCAATATTAACATCCTCACCTAAGCTGTCAACTTCTGGAAAAGAAATTTAGAAAAAAGAAGAGGAACGAAATAATCTTAAATGATTTAAGAGTCCGCCAAGGTAGATAACGAAGAGTTTATTTGTTTTGGTTGCTTCTTCCAAGTTTTCAAACGTCCTCTCACATTGTGCATCTTTAAATACTTTCATAATTCTGGCAGGTAAGAAAACGGAAAACTGGTTTTCTAATTCAGCGACAATCCTGGTGCCATATTTAGTTCGAACTTTTCGAACTCCTATCACAACATGCTTCTTATTTAGGGTAAGGTCAGACAACGGTTTGGTAGGCATAACTTCAACCATTCGACCAACTGTTAAGTTATAGTAGTGGCATTCAATATAAGTAATGGTCGTGAAATTTAATTGTTAATAACATTATTATTGACTTAGTAGTACCATCTATCAATGATAATAAATGTCATAGTTAGAAATTTGAAACATTTTCATTTAGCTTCAGTATAATTTTTAACTAGTGGATGGGGTTAAAAATAATGAACACTTTGAATAGATTTAATTTTTTTATCCAAGAAAAAGACTGAACCTACATTTAATAAAGTTCAATCTTAAACTAATTTGACAAGGCTTTGTAGTTTTCAAACAACAATCTGTAGTATCAATACTTTTAGTCACATTATCAGCGCCATCTTCGTCAGCACTGCTTCCATCCTAAGGCCTGATGGTTGGGTGATCTTGAGGAGTAAAGAACCAGGTCTTAACCGTCGGGACGTTTCGAACAGCACATTTGGGGCTCCAGAACTGGGTATGATGATGACACGTGGTTGAAACTGTGTTGTTTAATTTCTATAGCGAAGGACAGTCCATATCTCTTCCAAATTGCGTAGATTCAATCAAAACTCGTCAAACCATTTCCTCTTTTCAACTCCTTTGACGTAGATAGCACAAGCACCAACTAGTACATCTTGAAGTATAGGTCTTACTTCCATGTAGGGTATGTCGCCAGAAGTCCACCCGATTCCGTGGTAATTGCGCGTCAATCACCAATTTTCACTCCTGTATCGGGCAGGTAGAGAGTTCCAATATCAGGGAGGTTCAAAGAGGTAGACTAGATGTAGAGCGTCTTCCTGGAGAAGAAGACGAACTCCTTGAAGACGAACTGGTGGTTGAGCTTCTTAAAGCCTTGCATGTCCACGATAAACTTCATCTCGATGAAAACTGAATTCTGTTGCTACAACCATCTGCTCTATACCTTTTCTGCCCACCATTGGTATAACCTCCCACCACCACTATCATCTTAAATCAACTTCTTTACGCTACCACTTAGTGGTTGGTACTGAATCACACGGTCATGTATAATTAGACAGTAGGCTGCAGTTTAAGCAGAGAAATTGTCTGCAGATTCAAATTCCAAACTAACGTCCACTGGGGTTTGTTTGAGAAGCTCATTTTGTTTTGAGCAATCAATGATACCGAAAGGAGCGTATTCATTGAAATCACTTTTCTATCTGTCTGAAAACCCAGTATAACGTAACGTGGTTTTTCCGACTGAGTTGACGTTTTCACAGTCCATATATGTCTTGTGGTGATGGGAAGCATGGGCTATTCATACAAATCCCATGAGCGACAACTCATAGTTATGAGAAAATCTTTTCCAATAATGTTCGGCAAATTTATCTTTTGCTCATCCGAAGCCATCACATATGGTATCATCAATTCCACTTTATGAATCGGGATCTTATATTGCTCTTGTTTTCCTGGCGCTTGTCGTGCTTGAACAATGGCATTCAAGTCACTGTGTGATCTTGTCAGGATAAGTTTATGCTTTGCGTTTACAACGATCTTTTGATAAACTTCAGCAGATCCTAGGATCGTACTGAGTGGTACAGTGACATCAAAGTATCCCTCATCAACGGTCAGACGTTACGTTCATTCCGGGATGTCGAGCCATCCTGCATTCTCCATAAAATAAATTTGTCCAGGGGTAAGTGAGACGTAGCTTTTTATGGTGCTAGTGAGACTGACATTTTTGCAACGATCAATCTCAATACCATTGAGCTCATAGAGAACTTCATCAAACAGATAGCAGATGGAATTGCTCACTAGTGCTGTACCAGTAACAGATGTTACTCCATCAGGCCTTGTCAGTCTTCCATACACATGCAGTGAACTCTTGCTGGGTAGTATACACAAATCTTGATTGTGGAAAGCAGTTTGAATTTCATCGCTGTTGTTGAATGATGATGAGGCATAAAGCTGACGTGCATGAACCTAATAGTGAGCTATGGACTCTTCAAATCACACTGTCCATTGAATGTGAGCAATTCAGCGAGTCCAAGTGCATAGTTCTTATGAGGAGAGAGTTCTATTGGTGGAAAATACTCTGAGTCTAGCATCGAAGAGTTTCTTGTTATCGTAAGAGTGAATGATTCATCCATGATGGTGTTCTTCTCTATACTGACTCTAGTGTGTTCATCACACACTCTTATATAGATTGTATTTATCTTTTATATGCAGTTGTTCAGATAGAAATTTTAAGCACAAGTGTCCACATTCAACACTGTCATAATCCTGATATCTGTCATGATTGTATTTTATCACGCTAGCAACACCTAGATAATCTACAGTATCCGTAGGTGGACGAAGATTACCGAAACTGTCTAAAGTATAGGACATTATCACCGATCTTTCTATAACTTACCCAGTGGGTAACAGGGCCGTGACTATCATCAAGGTTAACAATAGCTGACTCAATTTGAAGAGGTCCCTTTACTGGTAGTTGATTGCTCATAAATACTCCACGAAAATGTGAAATCTTTAGAGCTTTAGCATACTTGAAAAGATCTGTATCAGTGAGTGCATGGTGAGGTAGCTTCACTACAAGTTTTTTGGTGCCGGTCTTAGACGAAGTCCCTGTCCTTTTCGGTAAGGTTTCATATGAAGACCTAATCCTTTGCTGTAGGGTTTTAGTTGTAAACCTTTTCCTAGAGCAATAGGTTCCATTGCATTGTTATGACGTTGAGCTTCTACCAGCTGTTGTTTGGCAGCGCTAGCATCGTTTACTGCCTTAGCCACACCTGCTGCTCTACCAGTAGGAGCTCCAAGTGCACTGAGTCCAGAAAAAATTAGAATCAGGGGCAAAACCCCACCAACTTTCGAAGGTATTGGCAAGACACGTGGATTTTGCACTTTATGTTTATTGCCTACAATTTTGACAGCTTTCTGTGCACCTCTAATTGCTGACTCATACTGACTCACTACTTCGATTCATTGCTTTCTTAGCTGCATTCACAACCTTTTTAAATTCTATTAGCTTATTTTTTAAAGCTGGTTTCCTCTTTAATTTGGGTTCCTTCTTTGAAATATGTTCCTTCCTCAATCCCATACCGAGTTTTGGTTTGGCATTCATCACGTTAGTTATTGCCCATGCTGCCGCTTTCTCGCTGATTTCAGCGTCTTTAGCTAAAACACGCTGCTAGTACACTGGCTAGTACACGATCTGCAGCGTTTCTTATTTCAATATTTTCACGATTTTGCGAGTATGCAATGTCGTGTTCTTTGCACTCTGCGTCTAAAGGATTGATACCAGGATCACCTCTAGCAAGTATTTTGGCTAGCTTAGTACCTGGGCCGCAGTACTGATAGCCAGGCAAGTGCAACTCAAATGGCAAGTTGTTGATGACTTTGCTGACCAATCCTTCACCTTGATGATGACGACGTGACACCTTGTTTCCTTTACGGTTCACAATCATTCTTCACTGAGCGAAGGTTAGTACGCAACGGATGTAAAAGCTATATAAGGGCTGTATTTATAGCTTTCACAACAGTCGAGTTCCAGATGCGCTTTAAGACACAACCCGTTAAACTTCCGTTTGGCAACTTTGACACTCTAGTCCAATCAGAGAAGAAGACTATAAAACGTCATGGCAGCCTACTACCAGACAGCATTCGAGCAGTATTATGTGGACCATCAAATTGTGGCAAGACAAATACATTACTTGCCCTAATCCTACACACAAACGGATTAAAATTTGTCAATGTCTACGTCTACTTAAAATCCCTCAAACAATCAAAGTACAAATACTTGGAGCGGGTCTTAAATAATGTAGACGGTGTTGAATATTTTCCTTTTAGTGAGCATAAAGAAGTAATACAACCAAGTGAAGCTCAACCAAATTCTGTAATTGTCTTTGACGATGTGGCCTGTGAGAAACATGATAACATTAGAGCCTTTTTCTGCATGGGAAGACACGCTCATGTTGACAGTTTTTACTCATGTCAAACTTACGCTCGAATTCCTAAACATCTAGTTCGAGATAATGCCAATATGTTGATACTTTTCAAGCAGGGTAAGAGGAACTTGAGACATGTGTATGACGATCATGTGAATACTGATATGATTTATTCTCAGTTCCGAGACTTATGTTCAGCATGTTGGAATACTGACAAGTATGGATTTGTTGTAATTGACAAGGACATCGATCTCAACAAGGGTAGATAAAGAAAAGGATTTGACTGTTTTATCTCTCTATAAATACAAGTTATGTGGTGGAAATCATATCATTATATATTAAAACATCAAAACGTCAACATGTCAAAGTTTCACAAAGAGAAGGAGGTGCTTCGTCAAATCGCAAAAGCTAGTGAGGCGATTCGACGTAAGCATCGAAAGCAAAAAATGGGTAAAGAAGCCACTAAAAAGATAATGAGTGAAACGTTCAAGCCAATCGTCATGCTGATCCTGAAGAAGAGCAAGATACAACTATGCTTGAAAAAGATGCTACGACTGAGCCTGCTAATAGTTATGAGCATTTAACGAACAAGTTTCTTAGAATGCTGTAACAAAATAGAGAGCATTATTTGGATATGGTTTACGGAGTGCGTAAGCTCAGTGATGGTAGCTTTATGATTGGTGATAAACCTATTCGTTTTGAGGGACAATATATATTTACGTTGATAGTAAACAGTATCTGAAAACCGTTGGTCTGCTTGAACTGCTGTTTAGAAAAACTCCCGAAGAGTCATCTATAAGCACTGATGATCTCAACAATTATAAGGAACATTGATCGCTACAAATGCATACAAGAAGCGGTACAGCTCAACTGAACCTATTCGTACCAGCCGAGATATCAAGTATAAAAACTTTATTGCAAAAATATTCAACGTATCACGCAGACGATCCTCAACTAGTGGAAGTTCGCTACCACAGTATATGGTAGCAAGAGAAAATGTAAAGACTGACTACGTCTACTGGGAGGACCCTAACGAACTAGTTGATCGTCTTCGTCTACTGCTAGCGTCTCAAGCAGCAGGAAACCCGACTCACAACAATGAAATTATATCAATCATTGAGAAACTGCGAGAAGCTGAAATAATTTTTTAGAACTGTAGTCATAACGCTGCCGTCAGTATCACGATGAGTGTCTACGTGTTTGGACGTCACCTGGATCGAATCGCTGCAACAAGCCGTGGTCTTCCTGGTGTTGGATTCAAGATCACATCTGACGGCCATTACGACGTAGACGGCAAGAGAGTTTGTAACGTTAGCGAGGCCAAAGAACAATACGACGCAGTCAATTTAGGACTTGTACAGCGTATTGTACAAAACGAGATACGTACAATATATCAAGTCACGTCATCTGTGCGAACAGAAATTGGTAATAATAATTTTATGATACATATACTCGAAGAATCAATCAATGAGAAACTGAAAAACCTGCAGATTGACACCCAACAAGATTTGTTAGCCCATAACACTGAACTCATTGCTCAGTTGGAAGCTCGATTAAATGCACTCGAGAATGGACAACGATAAATTGGCCCTAGTCACAGAACTGCAGAAACCTGCTAGAAAGAATTATCCACGGCGTCGCGTGAAAATGCGTGGTATATACGAGACGTGGCAGGTAGACTTGGTTGAAATGCTACCCTATGCTCGTCAAAATAATGGCTATAAGTATTTACTTACTGTTATAGATATTTTCTCCAAGTACGTTTGGGCGGTTCCTGTTAAAAGCAAGAGTGGACCAGATGTCACTTTAGCAATGTTATCTATATTTGTGCAGGGTCGTGTACCAGAAAACTTACACACCTATGAAGGCAAAGAATTTGATAATTTACATTTTTAAAATCTTATGGAAAGATACGACATTAATCTCTACTCAACGCATAGTAATCTGAAGGCATCAATCTGTGAAATATTTATTCGCACGCTCAAGAATAAGATATGGCTATAATTTAGCTTGAAAGGAAACTATAAGTGGATAGACATTTCACCTACTGTCATCTCCAAGTATAACAGTACCAATCATCGATCAATCGGTATGAAGCCAAAAGATGTCACTTCAGAGGATGAAGAGAAGCTGATGCAACGCTTCAAAAAACTACGAAATATACCCAAGAGAAGGCCAAAATTCAAAGCTAATGACAAAGTTCGAATCAAAAAGCACGTTTTTGAGTAAGGATACACTCCCAACTGGACAACAGTGATATTCACTGTGGATTGGGTTATGTCGTCAAATCCAGTGACGTACAAGCTCAAGGACTATCACAATAAACCCATCGCTGGTGGATTCTATGAACAAGAAGTTCTAAAAGTAAAACATCCAGACGTGTACCTTGTAGAAAAGGTTATCAAGAAACGTGGCAACCAGGTCTTTGTAAAGTGGTTAGGTTTTGATAGTTCACATAATAGCTGGATAGATAAATCAGATGTCTAAATAATGAAACAATGGTGATTAAACGTTAAGCTGAATTATAAGATTTATAATACTAAGTCTACGCTTGCAATAACTAGACGTATATTTTTTGCTAAATAAAAAAGCAATTCATATACATAGATCTTGTTTTTATTCAATATGACCCTTATACCAGTCTTGACCTAATCGCATATTGCGTTCTGGATTGGATACTCAAATTTCGCAAGCATTCAGTGTAATCGTCGAAGGTTATTCTTTTCTTTACAACAGCTGCTTTTACACCTTTGGCCTTTTTAACAAAGTCCTCACCATTGACACGGATACTGTACATCTTCCTCTGCAAACCAACAAATTTCGTAATTATTTCACCATTACATTCGTCTTTCATCAACCCTAAAACTTTCTTGTTTCTTTGCGGCATTCTGAAAACATTGTCTCGAGGGTAATCTGATGTTTCAAATTGTTGAATATTCTTTTCTATATCTATTCATAATTCACTGAAATGCCATTTTGTGCTTCAAATTTTGATACATCTTTCATTGCTACGGGGAAATTTATTCCAGAAAAGTATAATTCTTCCTTGTACTGCTGATAGCTGGACATGCATTTAGCAATATCTTTCCTGTTAGGTGGATATATGACTGATAATATAGCCCACTTAAAGCACTCGTTGTCACTCATATTTTGCACGTTAACACATGCTTCTTTTCTCTTGATCCGTAGAGGATGATCAATGTAAGGGCTGCCTTTCATAGGGTTTACTTTGTTGATATTCACTTCTAATTTCACAATAGAGTGTAAGGCCCATCGCGAGTCTTTCTCTTGAAACTCCTCCATTTCAGTTAAGATAGGGTATCTTGCGTTGTTGGTAAACTATAATTTCAAAACCGTGGTGACGCATATCTTTTCATTTTTTGATTTGAAGTTCTTTACATCAGGATCCTCCTTACGAACCTTTAGATAATATGCATTAAGCGCAGTGTTGACTTTAAAAGCTCTATGTTAACGTAAGGATCGGCTTACATGTATAACAAACAGATCTTGGGCGTCACCAAGAAAGGCAAGAACATCCCTGTGAACCAGGTTGGCTACAATGCATGTTTTTACTCTATTCTCGAATGCATTGTTGACTCGAAACGAGCTTTAAAACATTCCAAATGTTCAATAATATTCAGACACTTTCTTTTCTGATTTATAGACATTCGTGGAATAAATGGCAATTCCTTTCGCACTGTTTTTGAACACAGTATGCACTCGTTCCTCCATCGATGATGATGACGATGACGATGACGATGACGATGTCGATGACGATGACGATGTCGATGACGATGACGATGACGATGACGATGACGATGACGATGACGATG
>CAKNYM010048390.1:6572-20019 GCA_932195095.1 Andricus curvator | reverse complement strand
TATTATTATTATTATTATTATACCATTAAGCCATTTCCCTTTCGGGGCAGGCGTGACTTGCTCGGTTGGAGAATAGTAGTGTGCATATGGGTATATAGGTATAAGGTAGGTAGGTATATAGGTATGAGGTAGATAGGTATATAAGTGTTAGGTATATATATTTTAGATTGATCTGGAATTCTCGTGTTATTTATTTAAATGACACGTTTATTCCGCAACACTGCTCCGACCCAGGTTGCTGATCAATCTCTCTAGCGATCACCCCAAGTGAAGAGCCTCACAAAATTGTTATGTATGGTTCTCCACTTGGGCCCATTAGTATCCAAGATCTTTGTTTCAGGCGTCATTCATTCTACTGTCACTCTGTTTACAAACTATTTGTCGCCACACTTTTCTGTCCTGGCATACTACTCTAGCTTCCTTCACGTCCATGCATTTTTTCATGCAAGCTCTTGTGTTTCTATGGCTTCTTATGTCTCTACGGATTAATGTCTCATTTACAGATTCTAACCATTCTTTCGGCGGTCTACCTCTGGGCATTCTACCATTTACTTTACCTTTATACACTTGTTTGGTCAGTCGTTCACCTTTCATTCTTTCAAGATGTCCGAACCATCTTAACTGATTTCTTTCACATATGTCAACTAGTGTCTCTCCTGTACCACATTCTTTGAGGATAGTCTCGTTTCGGACTTTGTCCATCAGTGTTTTCCCGCATATTATGCGCAGAGGTTTCATGCCGATCGCGTTAATTTTACTCCTGTCCTTTTCTTGACAGGTCCATGTCTCGCTACCGTATAGTACAGTCGGTACGAATATAGAATTATGTATGGCCATTTTAGCTTTTTTTGATATGTTTTTATTTGTGAGGATGGATCCTACTCTACCGATAACCTGTCTACCCTTATTTATGCGCCTATCTAACTCCCCATCTATTTTTCCATCGCTAGTGAATAGACTACCTAGATACACGTACTGGTCAACTTGTTCTAATCTCTCATCATTTATGATAATGTTGCATATTGTTTTCTCACTTTTTCCCTCAAACACCATGATTTTTGTTTTATTTACGTTAATTTTGAGTCCCATGTCCTTCATGCTTGTATTAAGTTTATTCAACATTCTTTGCAAATCCTCGACTGATTCTGCCATAACAATCTTGTCATCTGCGAAAGCTAACCCACGTACCTTGACTGTTTGGAGATCTACACCTTCTTCGTCGAAGAGTGCAGTTCTTAGACACTTATCCATGAATATGATAAATAGCCACGAGGACATAACGCATCCTTGTTTCACGCCTTGCGTAATATCGAACCAGTCACTCAGTTTCCCGTTCACCCTTACGCTCGCTTTACTACCTGTATATATTGTTTTTATTGCTTGCAGGAGCCCTCCATTTACTCCGTATTCTTTAAGAACTTCCCAAAGTTTACTTCTATTTACCGTGTCAAATGCTTTTTCTAGGTCAATAAATGCACAGAAAACTTTCTTTCCTACTCTCAAGCTTTTTTCTGTGATCTGTCTTAGGCTAAATATCTGATCTGTACAAGATCTTCCTGGCATAAATCCACTTTGGACTTCCCATATTTTTTCTTCTGTGATTTCCATTAACCTACGAATAAGTATTTTTGAGTATATTTTACTTACGGTACTTAGTAGGCTGATACCTCTGTAATTACTGCAGTTGTTTTTATCTCCCTTTCTTTTGTATATTGGTACGATAATCGCTTTTTTCCAATCGTCTGGGACTTTCCCCGTCTCGATACATAAATTTATTAATTCGCACAACCTGTGAGGTATGTACTCGCCACCGTATTTGAGCATTTCAGCACTAATACTGTCTATGCCAGCAGCCTTACCGTTTTTCAAGTTCTTAATTATGTCTCGGACCTCAGTGACACAGACTTTTTCAATTGGGTTTTCTAATGCATTATGTTCTATGTCGCAGTTTTGTTGTCCTATATCTTCACCTCCTAATCCTATTTATTAAATCTCCTCCAGAAAAAATCTCGAAATCTCTCGAAATCTATCGAATTATCTCGAAATCTCTCGAAACCTATCGAAATCTCTCGAAACCTATCGAAACCTATCGAAATATATCGAAATCTATCGAAATTTATTATATTGTTATTAAATAGGACCTTTCATGATAATCCCTTCTGTAAACACTATTGTAAATGCGTACAATTTATTATATTCTAAATCTAAGTTATCGTTTTTATTGGATTAAGACTGCGTGACTTGTTGCTGTTTTACACCTTTGTTTTAAGCGGAGATGAGGTTGGAGCAGTGTTGCCAAGTGCTGTGTTACGCAGAGATAAGGTTGAAGCAGTGTTGCCAAGTGTTGCAGTTGAAGCTATTACTGTAACCTCAATGTTTCTGCAACGATGTTTATTTTTCATTTTAGTGTTAAACAGAAAATTCAGTGTTGTTGGAGCTGTGTGGTTAAAGCAGTGTTACACTAAATTTTCCTGCATGCATATCGTTTTAGGTTTATAAGGTGAGTAATGAATCATAATCTGAATCCTTCACTGTAAAAGAAGTGGATGTAATATTACCACGTTGAACGTTGGAAACTTTTTGGGTCACCTGTAAATTAGTAAATCTACGTATTTTTTTTGTAAATTGAATGTAGATAATTTAAATTTCAAAAGGGTTGTGATTTCACAACTAGCTGTCAAATCAGAGTTCATTTGTAAAGTAACCTAAAAATGTGTGAAAATAAATGCGGCTTGTGATATAACCCTACTCGCAAAATGTGCTTTCTTTGTAATGATTAATAATTTTCGTTTGTAAAAAAATGAGGAATTGAAATCATGATGGAAGGAATAAAGAACAATTAAATTGTATTTGAAAATATATGAACGTTTGAATTATGCACGAATAACACTTTAAAGAACGAAATTTTTATTCGAAATAAACATTGCATTGCATTCAAGTTTCGCGAACGTTATACATATTAACATTTTTATCATACACTGTCCTCCAACAGAAAAAGGACGGTAAAAACGTTGTTTTTCATCCGAATTCTGCTTTATTGCAATCACAATTTTTGTGCGTCCAGCGCACAAGTCGGAAATCACAAAGTTGCCTCACATGACATTTCGTGATTTTACAATTGACAGATAAATTTATAGGTTTTGTAAGCCACTAACGAATTTGTATTTTTCTAATCAGTTTAACTAAAATAATTTTGATAAATTATTTCATTGAAAATTATTATTAAAGACATATAATATTAGTACACTTTTGTTTCAGTTTATTTATTACACTTTGGAAAAGGAAATAGATATATCTTCCAAAATTTATCTACATGTATGAATACTTTGTTGGTCATCTTTTTTAACATACAGTATCGTGTTCATAAGAATTTTATTAACCACGATAAATGTAAGAGGTAATTTTTTTAATTTCATGCTTTTGATAATAATTTCATTACTTGTTTTGATAAAATGTGATTAATGAAAGTGAGGAAATCTTATGTGGAATTAAATGATGTACTTTATATATAAAAACAAACTGTGGAAAAGTAATCATCGTGAGAAAGCCGCTTTTTGAGGTTGTAAAATATCTTGATTATTGCTTCGGAAACCGTGCATTTTAGTTGTAATTAAAAGAAACTGTCAGGACACTGCAAAATATTATTCAAAAATGTGAAAAATGCAAAAATATTAATACGTTCAGAGTAAACATAACCTCACTTTTTTCCATTTTTTCCTGATTAAATTGGTACCGTTTTTGACAAATTAACAACCTCAGCAGTGTTTCATAACTCTTCATAATATTTTGAAATACATTAAAATAAATTGCAATATTTTGAAATTTTACAATAACATAATCTCTTTTCGAATATATTGGAATGATTATAATGAGGTTTATTGCTTTTCCTGTTATCTAAATATGAATAAATCGACGCCTCCATTCAATATGAGTCTATGTGCTGACAGCGCCGTGTATGAGACTATGCGCTGTGTATAAGCATAGGGAATAGTCTCGTACAGAGCGCTGTTTGCACATAGACTCATATTGAATGGAGGCGTCGAAATGAAAATGATTCGAATTGAAAATTCAAATCGTATTTTTTTTAAATTGAGAATTTCATTATTTTAATATATTTGTTTATTCTCAATAAGGAATATTATGTGAATTCAACTATTGTAATACATTTTTTATGAATTTTAAGTGATTCTAATAGGGTTTATCATACATATGAATAATATTAAATAATTTTGAATTGAATTTTTGCTGTTTTAGGAATTTTAAGCGATTATAAGTTATTTTTTCATTCTTGAGAATATTTTAAGATATACATCTCTTTAAAATGCGCTGTATTCTTTTCAAATACTCTAACACATGTCCAGAGATATGAAATTCCTTCAAAATATTAAAATAAATAAAAAAATTCTTGGAATCTTCTGAAATTCTCTCAATAGAAATTTTAATAGATTTTAAGATATATTAAAGACTAAATAAATTTCACGATATTTCTATTGAAATTGTAATATATTTAAATGAATTTGAGTCGAATTTTATGAAGCTTGAAATACTTTATGGGGTTTCAAATGAAATTTAAATAATTGTAAAATAATTTATGTGATTTTAAGACATTGTGATTACTTCAAAGAAAATTTAAATGATTTAGGCTAATTCAATCATAATTCAGGGATTTAAAAAAATGTTGAGGTGTTCTAATATTTATTTTCAAAATAATTAGAAAATAATTGAAGCGATTTTAATTGACTTGATAAAGTTTAAATGTATTTTAACTGAGTTAAAGGAAATTAAATAGAATTTTTGTTATTTTATAATATTTCAAGTTATTAAAAAAATAATTAAAAAGATTTTAAGATATTTAATATTATTCTAAACTGAGATAGATTTGAAGTAATTATGATAATAAAAAAAATACAGTTATAATAAAGTTTTATATATTTGAAGATATTTCAAGTAATTCAAGAAAGTTCAAAAGGATGTTAGAATATTCAAAAGAGTTTGAAGTATTTTCAATATAATTTTATGAATTACTTCAATAATAATTCAGGGATTTAAACAAATATTAAGATGTTCTAATATTTATTTTAAACATAATTAAAAAATTATGAAAGTCATTTTAATTATTGACCTGATGAAATTCAAATATATTTTAACTGAGTTCAAGGAAATTAAATAGAATTTTGGTTATTTTATAATATTTCAAGTTATTAAAAATATCATATAAAAGATTTTAAGATATTTATTATTATTCTAATGAACTGAGATAGATTTGAAGTAATTATAATAATAAAAAAAAAGTTATAATAAAGTTTTAAATATTTGAAGATATTTCAAGTAAATCAAGAAAGTTCACAAGGATGTTAGAATATTTAAAAAAGTTTGAAGTATTTTCAATATACTTAAATATAATTTTATGAATTATAAGTGATTTGCCATCAATTTAATCAAATTAACTTAAAATTTTATACAACAATATAAATAATTTATTTGAATTTTTTAAAGTCTGTAAAATCTTTATCAATATTTTAAATTTTTGGAAATAACTCAATTAGTATTAAAATAGTTTTATTCCTATTATAGTTCTTTAATGTCATTCAAGACACCTTCAAATAATTCAAAATTCATTCAAATATATTAAAAAATTGGTAAATATTTAAATAATGTAATATCCGTTTCAATATTTTGAAATTATATAAATTATGTTTATGAAATTATGAAAGTTAATTTCATTTTTTTTATTGTTTCAGAACATAAAAATATTTCTTTAACCTCAATAATTGGTTTTATGTGATTTCAACAAATTTATATAGCTTTTAAATAATTATAAGGTATTTCAATGGAGTTTAAGAGAGTTTGAAGATAATTCAAATAATTTAGAGTGATTTTAAGTGGTTTTAGACATTTAAATAGGTATTACATTATATTTACGATTTTGAAGATACTGTAATATATTTACATTACTATTTTAATAAATATAAATCAATTCATATAGAATTTTAATTATTTCAAAATACTTTACGGAAATGAAAACAAATTTTGAATAACTTTAAAGGATTTAACATGATTTTTGTGAATTTAAAATAATTTGAAAGGTATAAACAATTTTAAAAAGATTGTAGAATATTGCGTTTATATGGAAATCTATATAATTTTAACGGGTTTAAAAATATGTGAGGGATTTTTAGGAAGACCTATGTATTTTAATAGCTTATAATACATTCAAAGATAATTAAAATAAATTAAGCGATTTTGAATGATTGTATATCTTTTAATAATATTTTAACTGAGATTTGAAGTTGAAATTTAAGAAAAAATTGAATATTTAAGAAAAGAAAAACATTTCCAACACTGAGCAGAGAGAATATTATAATTATAAATAGTGTAATAAATTTGAAAAAAAAAATTGTCTTTGTTGACTACAATATATTATTGCCTAACTTGAAATAATAATTGTTTGTGTTTTCCTGACCCTATAAAGGAGGCTTATAATTGCGATATTTAATAATCAATGAAGTATTTGTATTCTATAGTTACTTTAAAAAAAATCGATGCATTAAGATAATGTATTCAATTTTAATATTTCTTGAAAATGATAGTTAAATTAATTGTTTAATCCTAAGTAAAGTAGAATCGTCAGTTACCAGAGTTTCACAAATGATATTCAATATTAAAACAATAATAATTACATTATTATTTTCAAAAATCCGTCAGTGGCTTCTACCAGTATTATAAATTTTTTTTATTATAAACTGTTGTAAGCCACTAACGGATTTTTATTAATCTAACCAGTTTAACTAAAATAATGTTTATAAATCATTTTATTAAAAATTATTATTGAAGATATATAATATTAGTAGATTTTTTGTTTCAGTTTATTTCTTACAGTTTGGAAAAGGAAATAGGTATATCTTCCAAAATTGATCTACATTTATGAATACTTTGTTGGTCATCTTCTTTTACATACAGTATCGTGTTCATCGGAATTTTATTAATGACGATAAATTTCAGAGGTAATTTTTAAAATTGGTATGATTTTGAAAATAATTTAATTACTTTATTTTACATTCTTATTCATTAATAACATTCTTGTTTTAGGTCCCTTAACTGAAATTTGAAAGTGGTAGATTCAGTTATATATGAATTTTTCTAATTTGGTTTCCTTTATAATCACTGCAATTTATTGCAAAATCATGAGATTATAAAAATACATGTATGTTTAAATTATTTACAAAAAAAAACTTCTTTCATAATTATAAAAATTTAGGATCAGACCCACCTTCCTTAGTGCTTCTTATTTATTATCCCAAATTTTCAACTCGATGTGGCCACTCGTGTGAAAATGAGTTTACAAATAAAAAAGTGTCGGTAAGGTAGGAATCCGGTCGCGTGACCCACTCGTCACATGGCCTTAAAGCTTTTGACAATTCGGAAAATTTGTGTTTGGATTTTTTATAACAAATTTCGTTAATTTTTTATTTAAAAACAAACTTCACATTTTTGTTTAACTTTTCAGAAGTACCATTTTTTGAAATTTCCAGATGTATCAAAAAAGGTAATATATATATATGTGTGTGTGTGTGTGCTGAAACTATCTGTAAATGATTTCCAGTAGTTAAGAATGATTAAAAAAAATGTTTATTACGTTATAAACAAATTATTGCACAAAAGTTCTTTTCGGGATTGGGAATGTTTAGCTCATTGAAATCCAGAGTTTTGGTATGGAATGTGCGAGAAATAAAAGATTTATCACTGTTACTTGAAAGAAGATGCTATTTGACAATTTCAAACAAAAAATTCACAGTTTGGCTGTTTATTAACGAAGAGGCTTGATTTTTTTAAAACGGAATAAACTAAGAATGCTTTGCCGGTGACTGTTTGATATGGAAGTTAGCAAATTTGGAAGCATTATTAATTATTTAAACAATTTTTATGAACAAATTCAGAGTTCGTCTATTTTTCAACGAATGGGCTTAATTTGTTCACAAAATCAACTAAGAATGTCTTTTAGATGAGTTTTTTCATGATGTTTTGCAAATTCCCAAGAATTATTTGTTCAAAACTAAAATTTTTTTTTAAATAAATTTTTTTCCCAACGAATAGGCTCAATGTTTTCACAGAATTAACTTAAAATGTCTTCGCGGTGACTCTTTTCTATAGTGGTTCACAAATTCCGAATAATTATGATTTATTTAAACAGTTTTTCTAAGGAAGTTCAGAGTTTACTATTTTTTGAGGAATAGGCCTAATTTCTTCACGGAATCAACTAAGAATGTCTTTTCGGTGAGTTTTTTTCATGATGTTTCGCAAATTCCCAAGAATTATAAATTATTTAAACAATTTTCATAAACAAATTCAGAGTGTGTCCATTTTTCCACGAATAGACTTTTGGGCATTTTTCAACAATTTATTAGGCTACATTTTTTTACAGAATTAACTTAGAATATCTTTCCAATGACTTTTTTTCATGCTTTGCAAATTTCCAAGAATTATTCATTTTTAAAATAATTTTCCTAAACAAATTAAGACCTTGGCCATTTTTCAACGAATAGGATAAATTAGTTTAGGGTATCAAGAAAGAATGTATTTCCAATACTTCTTTACTACGATACTTTGAAAATATATAATAATTATTAATTATTTTAACCATTTTTATAAGCATACGCAGAGTTTGGCTATTTTTCAAGGAATAGGTACAGTTTGTTTACAAAGTCAACTACGAATGTCTTTCTGATGACACTTTTCTTCTTTTATAGAATTAACTAAGAATATCCTTCCCATGACTCTTTTCTAAGAAGCTTTGCAAATTTACAAGAATTATCAATTATTTCAACAAATTAAGAGTTTGGCCACTCATCATCGAAAAAAGCTCAATTTGTTTACGGAATCACCAATACTGTATTTCAAATAACTCTTTTCTACGATACTTTGCACATTTATAATGATTATCAATTCCAAAAGAATGGTTAGAATCGGTAAATGAGACATTAATCCGATGAGACGTAAGAAGCCATAGAAACACAAGAGCTTGCATGAAAAAATGCATGGACGTGAAGGAAGCTAGAGTAGTATGCCAGGACAGAAAAGTGTGGTGACAAATAGTTTGTAAACAGAGTGACAATAGAATGAATGAAGCCTGAAACAAAGACCTTGGATTCTAATGGGCCCAAGTGGGGAACCATACATAACAATTTTGTGAGGCTCTTCACTTGGGGTGATCGCTAGAGGGATTGATCAGCAACCTTGGTCGGAGCAGTGTTGCGGTATAAACGTGTCATTTGAATAAATGACACGAGAATTCCAGATCAATCTAAAACATATATACCTAACACCTATATACCTATCTACTTTATACCTATATACCTACCTACTTTACACCTATATACCTATCTAACTTATACCTATATATTCTATACCAATACACCCATATACACAATACTATTTCCCAACCGAGCAAGTCACGCCTACCCCGAAAGGGAAATGGCTTAATGGTATAATAATAATAATAATAAATAATCTTCATAAACATATTTAGAGTTTGAGTATTTTTCAAGGAATAGGCACAATTTATTTACGGAGCCAACTAAAAATATCTTTCCGATAACTCTTTTCTATGTTGCTTTATAAATTTACAAGAATTATTAATTATTTAAATAATTGTGATTAAAAAATAAAGAGTTTGGCTATTGCTCAACGAATAGGCTCAATTTTTTACAGAATTAAGTAAGAATATCTTTCAGATTACTTTTTTCTATGAGGCTAAGAAAAGTCTTTATGGTTACTATTTTCTATGCTGCTTACATAAATTCACAAGACTGATTAATTATTTAAACAATTTCCATAAACGAATAAGCTCAATTTGTTTACGGAATCAACTAAGAATGTCTTCCCGATGACTCTTTTCTATGTTGCTTTGTAAATTTACAAGAATTAATAATAATTTAAACAATTTTGATACAGAAATTTAAAGTTTTACTATTTTTTAACAAGTAAATAAAGAGTTTGGCCATTTTTTAACGAATATGCTTAATTTTTTTACAGAATTAGCTAAGAATATCTTTCCAATGACTTATTTGTATGATGGTTTGCAAATTTCCAAGAATTATTAATTTTTTTAACAATTTTCATTAAAAAAATAGGAGCCCGGTCATTTTTCAACGAATAGAATCAATTAATTTAGGGAATCGAGAAAGAATGTATTACCAATCAATCTTTTCTACGATACTTTGTTTTGTAAATTTACAAGAATTATTATTTGTAATGTCATTAGTTTTAACGAATTGGCTCAATTTGTTTACAGAACCAAAAAGAATGTATTAGAAATAAGTATTTCTTATGTTACTTTGCAAATTTACAATAATTGTTAATTATTTTAACAATTTTCATAAACATATTCAGAGTTTGGCTGTTTTTCAACGAATAGGCTCAATTTGTTTACGAATTCAACTAAGGATATCTTTCCGATGAATGTTATCTATGTTGCTTTGGAAATTTACAATAATTTTCAATTATTCAAACAATTTCAATTAAAAAACTGAGAGTTTGGCTATTTTTTAACGAATAGGCCCCATTTTTTATAGAATTAAGTAACAATATATTTCCAGTGACTTTTTTCTATAATTCTCTGCAAATTTCAATGAATGAATCATTATTTAAACAATTTTGATAAAAAAATCAAGAGTTTGGCTATTTTTTAAAGAATGGGCTCAATTTCTTTACGGAATTAATGAAGAATGTTTTTCAAATAACTCTTTCCTATGTACGATACTTTGAAAATTTACAATAATTATTAAATACTTAAACATGTTTATCAACATATCCAGAGTTTAGCTATTTTTCAAGGAATAGGCACAATTTGTTTACGGAGTCAACTAAGTATGTCTTTCCGACGACTCTTTTTCTAGATTGCTTCACAAATTCATATTTTGGCTATTTTCAACGAATGGGAAGAATTTTTTTATACAATTAACAAAGAATATCTTTCCGATTACTTTTTTTCTATAATGATATGAAAAGTCTTTCTGATGACTCTTTTCTATGTTGCTCTGTGAATTTACAAAAATGATTAATTATTCAAACAATTTCGATTAAAAAATTAAGAGTTTGGCTATTTTTCAACGAATAGATTCATTCGTTTACAGAATGAGGTAAGAATGTCTTTCCGATTACTTTTTTTATATAACACTCTGCAAATTTCAAAGAATTAATTATTATCTGAACAATTTTCATAAAGAAATCAAGAACTTTGCCATTTTTCAACGACTAGGATCAATTAGTTTAGTGCATCAATATTTATACGATATTTTGCAAATATACAATAACTAATAATTATTTAAATAATATTCATAAACAAATTCAGAGTTTAGCTATTTGTCAACGAATAGGCTAAATTTTTTCGCAGAATCAACTAAGGATATCTTTCCGATGACTTTTTTCTGTGATACTTTGTAAATTCTCAAGGATTATTAATTATTTAAACCATTTTTATAAAGAAACTGAGAGTTTAGCTGTTTTGAAACTAATAGGCTCAATTTATTTACGGAAGCAAAAAAGTACGTATTTCTAATAAGACTTTTATACATTACTTTGCACATTTGCAATAATTATTATTTATTTAAACAATTTTCATATATATATTCAGAGCTTGGGTATTTTTCAAGGAATAGACACAATTTGTTTACGGAGTCAACTAAAAATGTCTTTTTGATGACTATTCTATGT
Source organism: Andricus curvator (assembly GCA_932195095.1). Lineage (NCBI taxonomy): Eukaryota > Metazoa > Arthropoda > Insecta > Hymenoptera > Cynipidae > Andricus > Andricus curvator. Next base: position 8,307 of record CAKNYM010048390.1, on the reverse strand, counting down.
TGCTTTGTCGATTTAAAAGAATTATTAATTATTTAATGGTATTTTATTGAACTTCATTCCCAAATAAAATAATTACATGCAAATAAATTGGTCGCGCGCGGAGCGCGCGTATGAGGCTCTAGTAGTTCTTTAAAAGAGTCTTTTAAAGCGTCTACTATCCCGTCTATATCATATAGCATTTCACCTTTGCTGTTTCTCATGCTAGCAAACTCTGTACTTTTACTTTCCTTCAACTGTTTATATAGTAGTTTCATTATTCCTCCAAAGCCGTTTTGTATTTTGTTCTCTTCTTCTGTTCTGATTTTTTCTTTACTCTCCTTGACTAGTCGTTTCATTTTCCTCTTTTTGTCTTTGTAATCATTTTTGAGTCTATTTCTCTCCTCATCGCTAAGACCTGTCATGTTTAATGTTCTCTTGTGCGCTTTTTTCTTTTCTCGCTGGGCTGCTTGAATTTCATCATTCCACCATGCATCACCAGACTTTCTTCCTACCACTGCCGTACCACACACTTCAATTGCAGTTTTAACAATGATATCCCGTAATAAAGCCCACGCGCCCTCTATATCTTTATTGCTCGTAAGCGCTTCCCAAGTTGCCCTATCTATGCGTTCGCTTAACTTATTTTGAAACTCTATTCGCACTTCCGGTTTCTGTAAATTTTCAATCTTTATTCGAGTTTGTTTTGTTTTTTCTGTTCTCTTTCTTTTCCATCCCCGGCCTAAGTTTATTTTAGAGATTAAAAGATAATGATCAGTATTGCATTCGGATCCCCTCATGACTCTTGTATCTACAACTAGTTCTCTTAGTCTTTCATCCGCAATAACGAAGTCAATTACACTGCGGTTATTTCCTTTACACCAAGTGTACGTGTGGATCATTTTATGTCGAAACCAAGTATTGGTAATAAATAGGCCCTTTTCTAGGCATAAGCTAACTAATTTTTCCCCGTTATAATTTTTTCTTCGATCCCCAAATTTACCTAGTACCCTTTCTGTATCTGTATCCTGACGTTGAACGCCGACCCATCCGTTCATATCTCCTAGCAGAATTATTCTTTCACCTGGATCGCAAGTACTTATTGTGTCATTTAAAGTGTCCCAGAAAGCGTCTTTGACTTCTCGCGGCTCACTGTCAACTGGGGCGTAGCACGCTATAATAAATAACCTTCTGATTCCTACCTTCATTCTAGCCCACAACAATCTGGGAGATACAAAATCATGATCTTTGAGATGCTGTCTTGCTTTTTTATTCATAATTAAACCGATCCCTTGACTACGATTTGATTCACTACCTACTCCTGACCATATTTCAAAACCGCCTTTCAACACCCCATTTTCTATGTTTCTACTTTCGCAACCCTTTTTCTTCGTCTCAGGTACACATAAAATATCTAGTTTCCTTGCATGCATAGTTTCTCGTAGTTCTCTTATTTTAAGGTCATTCACTCCTCTAGCATTCCAGACACCCAGTCTCCATTCATCGCCTGAAATTCGACCTTTACGTTTACCGTGTGTATACATTTTGTCGATCCAAGTTTCAGTCCATTCCGAGGCTACTTTATTGTTTGTATTATTCATGTTTAGATTGTACACCCAACTAACACCTTTATGCGCGAAATTTGTTTTGCGAGCCGAAATCATGTCCAAGTTAAGTGATTATTCGTCGTACGGTGGATAGTCTATCTGTAACGTCAGTCCCACCAATACTTCTGTTACTGCGTGGGGGGGGGGGGGGG
>CAKNYM010048389.1:7169-32361 GCA_932195095.1 Andricus curvator | reverse complement strand
TCATGCTTGTATGAAGTTTATTCAACATTCTTTGCAAGTCCTCGACTGATTCTGCCATAACAATCTTGTCATCTGCGAAAGTTAACCCACGTACCTTAACTGTTTGGAGATCTACACCTTCTTCGTCGAAGAGTGCAGTTCTTAGACACTTATCCATGAATATGATAAATAGCCACGAGGACATAACGCATCCTTGTTTCACGCCTTGCGTAACATCGAACCAGTCACTCAGTTTCCCGTTTACCCTTACGCTCGCTTTACGACCTGTATATATTGTTTTTATTGCTTGCAGGAGCCCTCCATTTACTCCGTATTCTTTAAGAACTTCCCAAAGTTTACTTCTATTTACCGTGTCAAATGCTTTTTCTAGGTCAATAAATGCACAGAAAACTTTCTTTCCTACTCTCAAGCTTTTTTCTGTGATCTGTCTTAGGCTAAATATCTGATCTGTACATGATCTTCCTGGCATAAATCCACTTTGGACTTCCCATATTTTTTCTTCTGTGATTTCCATTACCCTACGAATAAGTATTTTTGAGTATATTTTACTTACGATACTTAGTGGGCTGATACCTCTGTAGTTGCTGCAGTTGCTTTTGTCTCCCTTTCTTTTGTATATTGGTACGATAATCGCTTTTCTCCAATCGTCTGTAACTTTTCCTGTCTCGATACACAAATTTATCAATTCGCACAACCTGTGAGGCATGTATTCGCCACTGTATTTAAGCATTTCAGCGCTAATACTGTCTGCACCAGCAGCCTTACCGTTTTTCAGGCTCTTTATTATGTCTCTGACCTCAGTGACACAGATTTTTTCAATTGGGTTTTCTAATGCATCATGTTCTATGTCGCAGTTTTGTTGTCCTATATCTTCACCTTCTAATAGTTCTTTAAAAGAGTCTTTTAAAGCGTTTACTATCCCGTCTATATCATATAGCATTTCACCTTTGCTGTTTCTCATGCTGGCAAACTCTGTACTTTTACTTTCCTTCAACTGTTTATATAGTAGTTTCATTATTCCTCCAGAGCAGTTTTGTATTTTGTTCTCTTCTTCTGTTCTGATTTACTCTTTACTCTCTTTGACTAGTCGTTTAACTTTCCTATTTTTGTGTCTGTATTCATTCTTGAGCCTATTTCTCTCATCATCGCTAAGACCTGTCATGTTCAGCGTTTTTTTGTGCGATTTTTCTTTTTCTTTTTGGGCTGCCGCAATTTCATCATTCCACCACGCATCGCCAGACTTTCTCTCTACCACTGCCGTACCACACACTTCAATCGTACTTTTAACAATGGTATCCCGTAATAAAGTCCATGCGCCCTCTATATCTTTATTCCTTTCAAGCGGCTCCCAAATTGCCTCATCTATGCGTTCGTTTATCTTATTCTGAAAATCTGTTCGCACTTCCGGTTTCTGTAAATCTTCAACCCTGATTCGCGTTTGTTTCGTTTGTTTGGTTCTCTTTCTTCTCCATCCCATAATTATATATTATATATCAATTATATTCTAAATTGATCGTAAGACCGAAATAAAAATATGAAAACTTTGTTTTCTCTCATATTTTTGAATATACAAAAACGATCGAAGAAAGTTTCACTTCATGATCTCTTTTGATTTCTTGAGGTTTTATTTATTTGAAATAATTTTAGTTTAAGTTAGGAAAAGCTTCAAAATCTTTTTAAATCTTTGTGAAATTTTGAAATATTTGTGAAATATTTTCACAATAAGTTAACGTTTATCGATGATGCTTACACCTAAATCTACCTTGGGTCGTAGTTTTCGGTGCATATACTGATAATTGTTGTTGCCTTTTTCATCAGTTTGTATCTTTCGCTTTGCATTTTCATTTATTGAACTATTGTTACTGAATTAGAAATATAATTTGTTATAAATGGTTTACTGTGTATTTCTATAAAAATGTGTACTAAAACTCGGGATACGATGGCACATTTCTCAGAATTAAAAGATCTTACACCAGAAAAGGTCGGAACATAGGTGTTAATATGTGCCGTCATTTCAGAATGTTTTTCCAAAGTTGCATGTGAAACAATCAGACGCGCGCTCCGCGCGCCTATGAGGTTCTGCTGTAGTTTAAAATGTCATTGAGTTCGTTGGTATTTTGTAGAATTGAAAGACGCTCGATTGACTCTAAGTCACTCTTTGACTCTTCTATACGGAGAAAAATAGTACGAGAAACTTTACCAAACTCAGTTGGGTGAACTTGGGACAAATGGACACTTTGATAATCTTTCATTTCTAGTTCGGTATAACGAAATTCGGTAACACTTCATTCACAAACATAAAAGTGTGACAAATTGATACGAATATCTTTCGAACTCTACTTTGATTAATACTGTGCGTGGTAGGTGTCATTTTAATGCAAATAATTGTAAAATATATGAAACATTAGATAAAGGTTACTGAAGAGTTGGGTAAAACGCGGTCGAGTGCTCGGTAGAAATTGTAAGTGGGTTTACAGAAAAGGCATGAAGGAATCACTGACGCTCGAGAAACTTTAACTGAGAGTTTAGTAAACCATAAGCTTCTGTAAATAAAAAAAAAACTTATACATAATCAACAGTTCACACTTACACACAATCAACAGATTACCCTTGCATACACATTAGTCAGCCCCAGCCATTTAGAGAACAGTTTCGTCGCAAACGCAATCATCACACCTACAACTACCCAGTGGGCACAAAGATTAACGACGTCTTTACGATATCGTTACGAGATCTTTACGACGACTTTAAGACATCCTATGTCCATGTCGTTAAGATGTATTTACGATGTCGAACAGACATCATCAGATCGTACGACGTCTTTACGATATCGTAAAGACATCTTAACGACATGGACATAGGATGTCGTAAAGTTGTCGTAAGGATGCGGTAACGATGCGGTAACGATGTGGTAAGGAAGTCGCCAAATGTTGTGCCCACTGGCAGACGCACGCATCACGCTGAGAGGTGAAATTCGGAACTCTCTCATATACTAACTAGAGCAATTGATTCAGCACTTGTGAGAAACAGAGGTCAGAGGAGAATGAATAATTTTTTAGACGCCTCAAAATTATTGTGAAAAAAAACTACGAGTACTGTGACTAAAACTTTCTTATTTAATTTATATTCGTGGGTGTGGTGAGCCCACACTTGTAGTTATTTATAACTACAAGAAAAACCTAGAAACACTACCCGAATCGGGTAGTGTCACGCCTACCCTGAAAGGGAAATGGTTTAATGGTATATACTGTGAAATTTTTTAATTATAAGAATGATGAGCGTGATAATGATAATGATAATATGATCATAATGATAATTATAATAAAAAAGTACCATGAGAAAAACATTCCCAAGTAGATTTATTTTATAAGACGTATATTTTCTGGAACATAATTTTATAATTGCCACTTTAAGTTCCCGTAATTTTTCACTTTTGCTTTGAATAATAACTTGTTTCTCATATTATCTCAGTAAAGTATTATAACTATATCAAATCACAATTAAATAAAGTTTGAAAATTTTGTAGGAATTTTTTCAGAAATCATGAATAAAAAAGCATGAAAAATGTTTTGTTACGCATCTATCCCAAACTACAAATTTAAAACGAAAAATTGTCAAATAATATTTACATCATTTTTTAAATATTTGAAATTTACCGGTTTTACTTATATTAGGTTGGAAAAGATCAAAATCAAGAGTAGAGTTCAATGTTTCAGAGTTAAGGATTTTTAAAATCACTTTAAAGTCTTTCCGATAGGTTTTTTTGTATAAAATTCATATAAATCACAAATACATTCCTTGATCGTATACTTTCATACCCTCTCGGGTTATCCCTAATTTTTTTTAATGTTTTAGGCGTTTTGAAAATTTGTTTGTTTTCGAAAATCTCATTGTCTAAGATGGTCAACATTTTGGCAATCGCACATAAAATATATCAATATAAAAAATGAAAGAACTTTATACAAAATGTGATTTACTTAACTTTTTCTCTTTTCTCCCTTTTTGACCTCTTTTGAAAAAATTCTCTGTTCTCTTTATTCCTGTAATTTGAATTTTTATTACTTGAAGCTGCTTTATATCTTAAATTTGAATGTTAGATCTACAAATGAAGAGTGTCGCGGCAAAAGCATGTAAGTTCATCGGGAAAAATTTTTCAGGAGAGGAAAAACTTTCTCATAAATCGAATGATCAATAAAACAAGACATTCGAGATTTGATGGAGCTTTAGAGATTACGAGACAAATAGAAGGCTAAAAAGTGAAAAATACGGCTGCAAAGTACTATGGACGTATTCACTATGGGTATATTTATTTGTGCTCATCTTATGAGCATTTTTCTTCCTCATAAGTATCAAATAAATTTGCTTCCTCATAGAGGAAGGATTTCTCTAACAAAAGAAAAAAATGTATACTTCAATATTTTTCAAGCTTATGTTTCTGTCTTTACGAACATTTTATTTTCAGAAAATCAAAGGGCCAATCAAAATGTAAATTGATGTGTTCTGTTACGATGAACAAATTTTCAACCTACGGTAGTTTTATATTACGAATTAAAACCTCACTGAAACAATGTAACTTTTCTCAAATCTTTCTGAGTAGCTATTGATTAATCAATAATGGTATCCGAAAGTTTGCCAATAGATCAATCCACGCATCTCGAAGATGCGAAAAAATATATGATATACATTCCCAAGTGCGAAGTTAGATACGGCCCAGCACTGGCCCAGTATCGGCAAAAATATTGCCGAAGGTCGGCTGCTAATATCGTACCGTTGCTGGAATGATAACTCCGGTATGCACTTGGCAGCCAATTCTGGCCCAGACTCTGGCCGCCATCACCGGAGTTAATTTAAAAAATAATAAAAAATCATTGAATTGTTTTCAGGGCGCATCTATATACGACTGCATATGGTCCGATTATTTGTTATAATTTCTAAAATTTAAATTTCATTCAAAAATTTTGTTTAATTTTAGCACCCACTACTGCTATACTCTAATGATATGACAAAAAAGGTATTTAAAAAATAAATAATAATTGATTGCGAGTATTTTTACTTTGAATATTAGTGGGTCCTGGTGTAGAGTGAATACATATATTACATTTTTAAATATTATATTACAAATAAAATTTCTAACGCTACGGGGTATCGATAACCATTGCGCTAAACCTACGAGTTGAAACTCGATAAAAAAGCCATCCTCATAAGCTGCAGCTCAAAAAAGTTAAAACACCAAATTTTAAACTCTCTTCTTCTAATTAAATATTTATTATTATACGACGTTATGTAAATGTAAAATATACAAACTGTTGATAGGAATATCAATAAAATAATTTTTAAATAAATAATTTATATCGATTACAATTTTTCTTCGTGTAATATCTCGTTTCTCCGCGCTTTTGACTACTTTAAAACTTTCTACAATGACAGGAAATGTAATTTGTTATGAACATTTACAATTTTTAACGACGGAACTTAGAAATATGATCGTGAATTATGACAATTTTTTAAGAACACATTTTTTTAAACTTTCGTGTAAGTTTTGGTTTTTAGGTGTTTTAGACCATTTTACAACGTTTAAGATTTACATAAAATGTAATTTTTTCTCAGCAATTACAATTTTACATAAAGATGGAACTTAGAATTTTTTTCTTAAAAAAAAAAAAAACAGGAAAAAAGTTGTATTCCCGACAGTTGTATTTATAGTTCTTAGACATTTTAGAACACATGAACCATATTTTTAAACGTATTTTAAAATGTTTATAAATATTTATAGTCTCGGCATAGTACTGCGCCGATCGTGGAGCCAGCCGTTAGCCATTAATGGGCGAATGGCCGATTATATGTACTTGTGACCAGTACTGGGCCAGTACTGCGCCGGTGGTCAACTCCGGCGGGGTGCGAAAATGTCCACCTGGGTCGTCGGCTCACCAGTGGATACCAATAACAGCCCAACCTCGGCCTTCAATATCGCACCGTGATCTGAATGAATGCTTTGGCCTGTACTTGGCACCTAATTCCGGCCTTTGCTAGGCCAGACTCTGGCTTTTTCTATTGAAACATGTTTAGCCCAAGTAAAGACGAAGTTTGGAACAGCAGTTCACCGAGTTTGGCCGGAACTTTGGCTTTCCCTCTTAAAACATGGTTTGCCGTAGTAAAAGTAACACTTGGCCCAGTGATGCGCCTTTGCTGGGCCAGACTCTGGCTTTTCCTATTTAAACATGTTTAGCCAAAGTAAAGACGAAGTTTGGAACAGCAGTGCGCCGAGACTGGGCCGAACTCTGGCTTTTCCTCTTAAAACATGGTTTGCCGTAGTAAAAGTCACACTGGGCCCAGTGACGCGCCTTTGCTGGGCCAGACTCTAGCTTTTCTTATTAAAACATGTTTAGCCAAAGTAAAGACGAAGTTGGGAATAGCAGTGCGCCGAGACCGGGCCAAACTCTGGCTCTTCCTCTTAAAACATGGTTTGCCGTAGTAAAAGTCACACTGGGCCCAGTGATGCGCCTTTGCTGGGCCAGACTCCGGCTTTTCCTATTAAAACATGTTTTGCCAGAGTAAAGACGAAGTTTGGAACAGTAATGCGCCGTGTCTAGGCCGATCTCTGGCTTTTCCTCATAAAACATGCTTTGCCGTGATAAAAGTGACACTTTGTCTAGTAATGTGCCATCACTGGGCCAAGTATCGGCGGTAGATCGACAAATTTGAATAGCCAATATAGGCAGCCAGTACGGGCACAACACTGGGCCGATTAAAATGCCGATATTGGTCCAATAACATGAGCCGATCTTTGGCTGCCGAAATTGGATCAAGCCTGGGCAGTGTGTTCAGTTCCGGCAATTCGCACTTGGGTTATAGTTGTATTCCCAACACTAAAAAAGGTTTCCTTATATCAACAAGATAAACAATGAATTTTTTAAATTTATAAAACGGTATTGCTAGATCATAAGAAGGCATAGAAGGTTCGTCAATAGGTCATTCGACGTGTCTCAAAGACGCAAACAAAGACGTTAGACACAGTACTGTAGTACTCTAAAAATGAACAATGTTTTTCTCATATAAACAGAATGAACAAATTTTTTTGAAACTTCATAAATCGGTACTGGTCGGTCATAAAAGGTTCACCAATAGGTCAATCGATGCGGCTCAAGGACGCGAACAAATACTCCACATGTAATATCGTCGTATTTTAAATAAAAAAATTTTTTTTTCATATACACAGAATAAACCATTTTTTTAAATTCGTAAATAGATAATGGTGGGTCATAAAAGGTTTATCAATAAGTCAATCGATGGGTCTCAATGACGCGGACAAATACACTGAATATAATATTGTCGTATTTTGAATATCAAAAAAAGTTTGTCTCATATAAATAGAATAAACCATTTTTTGAAACCTCATAAATCGGTACTGGTAGGTCATAAAAGTTTCAACAATAGGTCGCTCGATGCGTTCCAGAGACGTGAAAAAATACGGTAGATATTGTTTTGTTGTATTTTGAATATCAAAAAAGTTTTTCTTATATAAACAAGGTAAAATTTTTCTTTTTAAATCTCTAAACGCAAGAAAAAACTATTTATAAATTGTCGATCGAGCTCAAAATCCGATCAGACCTGGATATCAATCCGAGCTACAATTCATCCAAATTTCATGATCATAGCTCTTTTACTTTTTATTTCGAAATATGGTGAAAAGAAAAAAATTACACACACACGGAAATTTTTAAAAATTTTTATTTTCGAGCTCTTGGGGTCGAATTATATCAAAATATGTCAAAAAATTCTATTTGAAAATTTAGTTCATTACAAACCTCCGTCTATGAGGAAGCAATTCAATTAAAAAATATCGTTTCTTAAAAAAATGAATTTGGCAATATCACAGTGTTATTTTTAAACAAAATATTTATTTTATTTTTATTCTATAATAAATACAAAGATTTGAATGTTCGTGTATGATTGATCACAGTTTATCTAAAGATCCACAATGGAGAGGTGGGACACGTGGGCGTCGTTTCTGATTGGTAGGGCCAACCGGAATACGGAAGTCCTTGTTAGCGCGCACTTACACATTTAAATTTATTTTCTTTTTTCCATTGAAACAAATATTTAATAATAAATTGTTGTATAATTATTTTAAAGTGTTGGAAATTCAAATGGCATTCTGCAATATTTCTGTTTAAATAAAAAATATGTTACTGTGATTGACAAATATTTAAGTGCTAAAGATGTCAGATTCAAATTCTAAAATTCAATTTGTACATTTCACGCAATGAATATTAGAACTAAATATCATTTAGCTCTGTAATACATCTATCAAAAAAATAAGTATCGCCATAGAGCTGAAAATTATGCAACCCTATAAATATTTGATGAGTAGAATGAAAAATTGAATTTTGAAGTTAGAGTATTTATCAAATTCAATTGTCTGATTGTGAGTAAATTCATTTGACAGTTCACGATTGAGAGCAAACAACAACTTTCAGTTGAGGTTTGTCCTCACGCATGCGTTGTCAAGTATATGTTCAAATTTTGTGACGACCTCTGTATTCCGGTTGGCCCTAGTCGAGTGGTGGGGGGTTCACGTGCCCCAACTCTCCTTAGAGGATATCTAAGTTTATCGAGATAAAAACCCACTTTCGGTTCGAATTTGGATATATCCTTTTTAGTCTAGACGCCAACCCCATTTCCGTCGGATCGACGAGGTCCATTCGATTTAGTTTTTGATTCTTATGTAAAATGATCTCCAGAATCCAAAACCGTGTATCAGAACTCTGGCAAATTTGCCGTTCTCGAGATATTCGTAATTAATTATTTGTTTATAAGCGTTACATTAAACATTTAAAATTCGAAATTTTTGAAAATTTTTTTTCTTCTCTTGTTAGATGAGCTTATGAAAAACAATAGTTGTTCCGGCATTTTTTCGCTTCGATGACACATTTATGTAATGAACATTGTTCCTCTAAAGTTAATAATTTGCAAGATAACAGAGCTTTTGTGATAAGTGATTGTATCGCGTTACAACAAATAGTCATTTTTCATTGAGCAAATTTGTGTTAGAGAAAAAATTCCTGCAAGAAACTATACAGAATAGTTTTTAATAATCACACCACATGCATTAATGTTTACTTTTGTAAACCTGCACGGCATATTTGGAAACTTTCATTTGCGTTATTAGTTTACCAAACTGCCATGTATTCTTTAACATTTCGCACGTCACAAATTATTATAATAATGTCAAATATTCTCCTTTTGGTCCATATACCCCAAGTTCACCCAAAGGTTTGGAAAAGTTTCCTAACCAAATTTTCTTCGTGTAGATATTCTCTAATGAAATGCGTTCTAAATTCGTTACAGATTGGTCAATGAAGTAGCAAATTAGAAAGATCTTCATACATCGTTAAGTTACATAGACTGTAAATTTCCGTTGATTCAGTCGTATACGCCAAACCGTTAAAATATAATCAGATCGTGGTGGAGAATGAAAGTTATAATTGGCCATCCACCCGCTTTTTCTCGTACTACAATTAAAATATGGATAAGGTTCAATGAGTTTCAATTGACTTACGTTTTTAAATTTACTGTTATAATTGGATTTGGTCACACGATCAATAGCATAACTCAACATATTATTTGGCCACTTAATTCTTATGTTTGACATTTCTACGGAGACCGCATGGGAGTGACTCCATTGCCGATTTCATGTATCAAGTTCGACTATACATTCGAATAGGGACTTAAATTTTGAGGCCAAATTAAATTCTGTACTTGCGACACTAACCTGATCCAACTCGCAGAGGCTCCTCAAACAAATCTTAGGCAATCTGTCGTCATTCATATTAGTTAGAGAATTCCGCCAATCCTAAGTGCGTTCAATCGCTTTGACCCTTGCCTGATCTAATCCTGTTTCCACTCGGATAAAGTGTGCAGGAGTGTTTCTAGGCCAATAGAATAATTAAAAAAAAATGTATTTTGTAAAACATTGAGATCGTCATGGTAATGCAGAGCTCATATCTCAACACAGTACTATAAAGTTGCCTTGATAATAATTGATCTCAAAAGCACGACGATGGCTTCTCATACATTATTTTTGTCCAGCACCCGCGATGGAAAAGCGACTTGGGCGACTGTAATGTCATCAGTTGACGCATCATAGACACTCTGTAGATTGCTGTCATCCCTCTTTTGACAAAATGGTATTTGGCTACTTAAAATTCACCCGTTGACGAGAACAGGGTTTCGAGATATGTGTAGGTAGTAACATATTCAAGAATGGATGTAGATAGATAAACGTTTATTTTTCGGCCTGCTTGCCTTAAAGAATCTACTTGCTTACACTTCCATTTCTTACAGAATTTTCTTCAAAACTAACCCTTTAAACTAACATCCATCCACACCTTATCTCTAATGCCTCTCGCTCTTATCGCCTTGCCTTCCTCGCTTCGCCTCGCCTCGCACGCATGTCCCTACTCTCTCGCTTTGCCTCTCATTGCAATACTATTTACGATATTTACAGTTTACTTATATCTACTTCCTCTTCTATTTACAATATTTTCTTCTCCATCTTACCCAACATCCCCTTCACCCATGCTACTGGCCGTTCGCCCCCCACTTTCATGCATCAATAACTCCATGCTCATCCCACTCCTTTCCACTTTTGCATCATCCTTTTCGCATAATTTACACATCCTTTTCTCACTAGAAAGCCAGAACCTATTAAAACCCTTCATGCACCCACATCACATCCTCGCTAAAGCTCCTAACTTCCTTTCTCTCCTTTCACACACAAATATTGCGCTCTCTTCCTTGGCATAATCCACCCATAGTTCCAGTAAAATCTTGACTCTCTCATTTTCTCCTCCCCTGCTGCCTTCTATTTCTTAATGCCGTTTTTCTTAACCATCTCATATACCTTCCTTCCTTCCTCATGCATCCTTCTCACTTCATCCATCTGCAGTTCATTCGTTCTAAAATACCTTTCCCTCTCAACTTCCATCTTCCCACCCCCTCTCCTGCTCTCCTTCTCCCACCAACACCCCCTAACCATCTTACTTTCCCCTCTCCCAAACATTTCTCCTAATATTTACACGCCCGACTCCAATTGTAATCCCTAAACTCGTTCTGCCCGTCCTTCTACTGACAATATAATTAGGTGTGTTCCTTTCCAACCTCAGTGTCCACTTTACATACCTTTCCTGTTTCCTATTCACATCAGCAGTTTCCTTCCACCCCCACACCTCTACTCCATACAATAAAACACTCATCACTAATGAGTCATACAATTTCATTTTCCTTCCAAAATCATCTGCGAATAACTTCTTTCCCAACCCCCACACCTGCCTCATCGCCACATTTGCCCTCCTCACTCTCTCTTTTATGTAACCACCCACTCCCCCATTTCTGCGAAACAAGAAGCCCAGGTACGCAAACTCTTTCACCTTCTGCACCGCCTTTCCCTTCCACTTCCACTCCCGTTCCTTATACCTTCCACCTCCTTTTCTGAACACCATAACCTTGGACTTTTCCGCATTCAACTCTAACCTTTTCTTATCCAGGTATCTTCTCAACCTCTTCATCATCTCCTTCAAGGCCTCCTCGCTTCTTGCCAGCAACACTATGTCATCTGCATACGCGAATGACCAAATTCTAACCCCTTTAACCTTAACTCCTCCTACCACAACAGCCTCCAGATTACTTTCCATATCCGCGTTTAAAATCGCAAAAAGCGTTGGGCTCAGTGGACATCGTTGCCTTAATCCCCCATCCATCTAGAATCCCTCCGAAATCCCCTCCCCTCCTCTTAACTCATCTTTCATCTCTTCATATATCTCCCTTACCCTCTCGATCAGTCCTTTCTCCACTCCCTTCTCCTCCATCGCCTCCCAACCCCCCCCCCCCCCTTTATCCACGGAAGGAAACGCGCCTTTGACATCCACAAAAAACGCGTACACTTTCGACCCCTTCTTCGCTAATCCTCTATCCACCACGTGCTGCAGAACGTAAATATTGTCGAAAGTACTCCTACCCACCCTAGAGCCCGCCTGCGCCTCCGGTAATATTCCTTTCCCCTCGACATCGTTCCGCAGCCTCTCCACCACCACCATCGCGTATACTTTATACGCCGTATTCATTAGCGCAATTCCTCTATAATCTTCCTGCCTATCCTTATCACCATTCTTATACAGTTGCACTATTAAGCCCTCTCACCAACCTCTTGGGAATCCCTCTCCCCTCCATACTTTCTTCACTACCTCCTTCAGCCTTTCCCTAACATCTTGTGTACTAAACAGCCACGCTTCGCTGTCTACCTCGCCCAGCCCGGCTGCCTTTGACCTTCTCAACTTCCTCATCTGTTTCTTTATCTCCTCGTTATTAAACTCCTCCATCTCGGCCTCTCTCGTTCTTCTACTCCCATCATCTCTCTTCCTTGCATCTGAGACCTGAAATAATTCTTTAGAGAACTCCCTCCACTCCTCACTCCCTATCTTCTCGCTGATCCCCACTTTACGCTTCCTAAACCTATTTACTATCTTCCACACGTCCCCCTCTGTCTTAACACTTCTCAACTCCTCTTCCAGATCTTTCTCCTTTTCCTGTCCTTTCTTCTTACGCATCAATCTAAACCCCTTCCTCATTTCTACGTACTCCTCCCTCTTCGCAGTTCCCTCTTTCCACTTCTTGTACTTCCTCTTCACCTTCCTCTTCATCTTTTTACATTCCCTATCCCACCACGGCTTCACCATTCCTTTTTTCTTCTTTCTGAATACCTTCTTTTGCACACACCCTTTCACTCTCTCTTTAAAATCCTCCCATATATCTTCCACCGACTCACCTTCAAAGCGTACCTTCCCTATCTGGTCCTGATACTTCTTTATCACCTCCCTCGTCCAGCTCACCCTCCTTCCCTTCGAAACTTCTTCCCCCTATTGCCTTCCGCCGCTCTCCTCCCTTATCCACAACCCTAATAGATGTTGGTCTGATTCTACGCTGCCTGCCACTGCGAATCTCTCCGTCTCTTCCCACCCTTGCATATTCATGACTACATAGTCTATCGCCGATACCCCTACCTCACTTACATATGTGTATTCTCCCTCTTCGTCTCCTGTTACCATACCATTTGCGACCGCCCAGCCTTTATCCTCCATCCATTCCCTTAGAATCTTCCCCTCCTCATTTATTATCTTATCCTTCGATTTCCTTTCGAAGCTCTGAAATTCCCTGTGAAGGCCTCCTCCCCACGCGTTACACCTCCTCTCATTACTGCCCTCATTTGCACGCCCTCCCTCTCCATGAACTTCTTCCTCTAATCTATCTCCAATCCCCGTTATAATTCCCCCGCCATCCCTTCCTTTCTTCCTCACACTGACCGCCTCCTGGAGTCTCCACCTGTACCCCCTTGACAGCTTTGGCTCTATTCTATCCCATTCCTTTCTCTCTACCCACGTCTCTATCATTCCTACTACATCAACTTCCTGGATATACCTCCAGAACTCCTCATCTTTTTTCTTAACCTCTGCTACATTCCAGTACAGCACCTTCACTACTCCTTCAACCTGCTTCACCCCCACTCCCCTATTTTCTACGAAACAAATTCCCCTGCAATTCCTCCAGCACCTCTTATTCCTCGCCCCACACCCACATTTTCTCGTCCACTTTTATTTTCCGATAACCTACCTTTACTGCTCTCTCTCGACTCCTCTCCCACCTAGCCCTGTCGTTCAGCATTCTCTGCACCTCCCTTTTCTTCAGCGTCAAATCGTGATCGATGAAAACCCCCTTATCCTTTATCCTGTTTTTATTTCGCATTACCCATGGCCAACGGCCATACCACGCTGAAAAACCCAGTTCTCGTCAGATCACTGAAGTTAAGCAGCGTTGGACGCGGTTAGTACTTGGATGGGTGACCATTCAAGAATACTGACATGAGTGCTGTTGGCACATCGTGGGTGTGGTGAGCCCACACTTGTAGTTATTTATAACTACAAGAAAAACCTAGAAACGCTACCCGAATCGGGTAGTGTCACGCCTACCCTGAAAGGGAAATGGTTTAATGGTATACCCCCAACTTCTCTTCCCAGCTCTCCAACTCCACAACCACCACTTCCATCTCCTTGCTCCCCTTCAGCCTAACTTTTCCTACCGCACCTCTTACCCACCCTATGCTCTGTAGTAGTTCTTCCACGCCCTCTCTTTCTTCCCCGCTCTTTAGCTTAAATCCTTTTATCAGAATATTATTTTTCCTATCTACCTTCTCTTTTCTTTCCATTCTCAACTTCATTGCCTTTAGCCTTTCCCTATCCACCCTCTCCTCCGTTTCATTCCTACGCTCTCCCGCATTTTCTTCTATCATATTCTCTACCCTCTTCCAAATACGTTTTTTCTCACCCTCCCCCCTGTCACCTACTTCCATTTGCGACGTGCGCTCTACCTTATCGAGCCTTTTTCCGTCCTTTCCGTTCATACACTAATCTCCTCTTCCATCTGCTTTATTTTTGCTTCTTTTTCCTTCCTTACTGACACCACCTACCTCTCTAATCCTTCTACTTTCGCCCTGAGCTCTTCCACCTCCTTTTCCCATCTCTCATCTCTGATTCTAAAGTCCTCCCTCACGCCTTACATCAGATCCTTATTCCCTCTTACTTCCTCCCTCAGTCCCCTGATCTCGCCTAACAACATCCCGAGAGCCTCCTTCTCCGACTGCCCCTCCATTGGGGTAAGGGGGGGGGGGGGTGAAATACGTGTTCTCACACTTTTTTGTAAACGGACTCTCTACCGTGCTTTTCTCCGCACTATGTTGGCTGCCTCTCTTTCTCTTCAAGAGATCGTCCCTCTCACTTGCGCTAGATGATCTCTCCCTCACCTTCTCGCTTCCTTCGTTCCCGCCGTCCCGATTTTTCCCTCACCCCGGCGCGCCACTCGACACCGGGCCACGCACTGTTGGTCGTTGTGATGTGTGGAAAATCTCCTCCCCGTCAATTGCACTACCAGCACTGCCAGCACTCTCGCTGACCACCTCCCGCTCTTCCGTCGGTAACTGCGACCTCTCCATGCAGTACCTTCCGCAACCGACAGATTTCTCTGAAGACTTTTGCCGCGTACTGCCCCAATTTTTCCCTTTATCTCACTCTTTCAACCCCTCACAGCCCCTGCAGACACCCCTTTATCTCCGTTAACATCCCCTAACAGTACGATAACCACCCTTGTCCCCCTCGAAGGACCAAAACTCGCGAGCGTCGCACAGTGGGCTAAAGTGAAAAAGTTCGTGACAAAATCGTACAACTTTTGATAGGAATGAGCTAGAGGGATAATTTTTTTTTGATATTACAGATAAATAACTATAGAATAGAGGAAAAATACGGAAAAGCTGACAGAATATATTTTTGACCTTGAAAATGTAGGTTAAGTTTGACATTTTTTGACAAAAAGTTGTGTTATTTGACACCATGGGCGCCGAGACATTATGCTCAACGTGCTACATATATTTTTTTATAGACTTTGTCATGCCGAATCCGAATCCGGGCTTTGAATAAGCCTAGGACCTTTTGTTCTTGAGAAAAATGCAATTGAATGATCTACTTTAAACCTTCATGGATTGAATGATTTTCATTAACGTGAATTTGACTATTTGTCGTATTAAAGGGGTTTTCATGCCGCTGATTTCGAATCTAAAGTCAAAATGTGAACATTCAAAATGGCGGATCCAATATGGCTGATCAAAATTGTAAGACCGAGCTGATATGACTTAAAATTACTGTGCTGGGGGTTTTCGGGTCCCTGATTTTGAATCTAAAGTAAAACTGTCAAAATTCAAAATGGCGGATACAATATGGCGGACCAAAATTGTAAGACCGAGCTGATATGACCAAAAATTACTGTACGGGTGGTTTTGGGGTCGCTGATTTCGAATCTTAAGTCAAAATGTCAACATCCAAAAATCCAATATGGAGGAATGTCAGTGTAATAACATAAGCGATTTTATTAAAAATCGCTACTTGGGGGTTTTTTATGTAGTCGATTTCTAATCTAAAGTGAAAATCAAATCTGTTACATTTCTACAAGTTTGGTCCGCCATATTGGATCCGCCATTAAAAATTTTTGAATTTTGACTCTAGATTTGAAGTCGGCTGCATGAAACTCACAGGAGTAGCGATTTTTAATAAAACCGGTTGTTATTACATGGACATTGCGCCATATTGGATCCTCGTTTTTGAATGTTGACATTTTGACTTGAGATTTGAAATCAGCGACCCGAAAACCCCCCGTACAGTAATTTTTGGTCATATCAGCTGGGTCTTACAATTTTGGTCCGCCATATTGGATCCGACATTTTTAATTTTGACATTTTGACTCTAGATTCGAAATCAGCGACCCGAAAACCCCTTTATTATGACAAATAGTCAAATTTACATTAGTGGAAATCATTCATTCCATGAAGGTTTAAAATAGATAATTCAATTGCATTTTTCTTACGAACAAAAGGTCCTAGGCTCATTTAAAGCCCGGATTTGGATTCGGCATGACAAAATCTATAAAAAAAAATATATATATATATATATATATAGCATGTTAAGTATAATGTCTGAGCGCCCATTATATCAAATAACACAATTTTTTGTCAAAAAATATCAAACTTAACCTACATTTTCAAGGTCAAAAATATATTCTGTCAGCTTTTCCGTATTTTTCCTCTATTCTACAGTTATTTATCTGTAATTCCAAAAAAAATTTATCCCTCTAGCTCATTCCTATCAAAATTTCTACGATTTTGTCACGAACTTTCTCACTTTAGCCCACTGTGCGTCGTGCCAAGTAGCAAAGATAGTAGAAGTAGCAAAGATAACTGTATCATCTGCGAACAAAAGCATAATTAGAGATCTGGAAGCATTCAGCAACACATCCTTCATACGTTTCTTTATAAAACAATTCACAAGATTAGCCACAAAAATAATGAAGAGGATAGGTTTGAAGCACGAAGTAGTATAAGGAGATCCAACTCTATGGGCCATTTCCGAGAATTTTACCCCCATTTTTCCGTGCCCACATCCTATAGCACGGAAAAATGGGGGGTATCCTTATATTATAGTTGGATCTCCTTATACTACTTCGTGGATTGAAGCTATCACCCTAACTAACCCCAGATTGGAGGGTGTAGTATGAAGGCACCGATGTGAAGTTCTAAAAACTCTCAATATCCCATGCACCTTTTCAGTACGTTTTTGGGACAGTGGACATTTTTAGAACGTTATTTGGCCTCACATAATTTTTTTTGTTACGTTATTCTACTGACGTTTTTCGACATTTATGCTCACTGGCTATATTTCTCGTTGTTACTATCAGAATTTTGTTTTTAGGAAGTTTCTTAAAAAGATTTCTTGCCTTTTTCTAAACTACCACAATATGTATCATACCTTATGAATTGAAAGGGTCGTGAAATTTCATCGAAATTGATTTCATTTTTTTGGCGTGCAGTTTCGAATATAGCTGAATACACTTTGCGTATTTAAAGACAAACTGTAATGGGTTTCAATGAACTAAAAATTATATAAGCAATTAGTTGCAAATTTCCTTTCTCTAGAAAATATTTATTTTACTATAACAGATTGTTTATAGATTATATACTACTAACAATAATGTATGGGTATACGGACAACTAAAATAATAACAATGATAACATTTAATGTTTAATACTGAACTGGGATCAACTATTAAATCGTTTTTATTCCATTTTTTTGAGCGGATTGTGGCGGATAGATATACATATATTGGTCTTTGTTTTCAAATTAAAATAAGATAAGCAGAGATTTTGTTATAAAATGCATTCATCTTAAATAAACAACCAAGCAAGCTTTGAAGTAATCCACTCATTTATACACAATATTTAAACTATTTTTCAAACAGTTAAAATATCGTGTGCCAGAGGATATAGAAACCGATTAGGTAACTATTTCATAAATCAGGAACGTAATCAACAGGATAATAATTTGAAAATGCCGAAACAATGAGGTCAGACAACACTTTCGATCGCTCAAGGAAAGGGTAAAAAAAAGTTATCGCATGTTGCCAACTGTAAAAAAATGCAAAAAATCTTTTGTATGCTATTAAACGTTTCAAATAGTTGAATAAAACTCCAAAAAAATTTGGAATCAAAGAAAATGTACTGGATTTAAAGAAATTGTCGTACTGAATACGTCCTATGAAATTTCTACCTAAAACGAAAACATGAAATTATTGGTTGAAAGAAATAAGAGATTTTTTAACCAGGTTAAACCAAGTAGTTGATATGCTGCTCAAATGCGATGAAAAATAAAACAAATGTTTTATTCAAAAAAAAGAATGCCCATGGGCTGAAGTAAAAGTTTAAAAAAATTGAAAGATGTGATTCCTTGCTTCAAAGAAGCGTACCATAAATTTTAATAAGTATTTCATGGAACCAATATATTTTTTAAACAGGAATACATGTTTCTGTGGTCCTGCGAGGCGACATATTGTTCAAAATACGTAACAGAGCTGATGAAATATTAATTTAATGAAAGTACTGATTTCACTAACATGAAAAATTATTTTTCCGTCATAGGCATTAAAAATTAGTTTTATGCAGTACGTTTTTCACCGGTAGAGTAGCACTTTATATAGCTAGTACCTTTTACGGCAGCCATCGAAAAGCCTCGAATTCATTGGTCTCCGTTCCTTGCGAAAAAAATATTGTATGCGGCATACTGGTATCTGTTTTGGGTAGGAATGATTTTCTCACTTCGATACGTCTTCACATCCGTCTTTGGCACGCTAAGGCTTGTCTGCAACTCGGGTTTCGGCTCGCCGACGTTTCTCGGGACAAAAATTATCCTCGCCCAAAAGACCTTGTTTACGCGCCCGCCACATACATACTATTCTTACACGGAGAAAAAAATCGCACTGTTATAGTAGGCTGAGCTCTTGATATTACAGTACGGAACTTCATGTGCCAAATTGGCATGAATTTCTGCCAATATTGGCATCAGGTTAGACATTTTTAGCATTAAATGTCCTATACCATAAAAGAATCAAGCACATGCCGTTATTGCTGTAGTCACATGCCCTCAGAGCAGTTGTGCCTTGCGGAAATAGTTCCAACTTTGCCTTGCTACGGTTGTAAGAAAACCCATCCTCTTAGGGTATGAGTAGTCTTGCAAAAGCGATGTGAAGTTAGGCCAGGCCTACAGGGGCTACGTTCGTAAGTAAGCGCGGCCTAATATCTCATTTGTAAGAGTACTCATACTCTAATAGGGTGAGTTCTTTACAAATATAGCACGGTGAAGTTGGAGCTTTTTTCGCAAGGGATAACGGCTTTAAAAGCATGAAGCTTTGTACTTTTTTAGGATAAAGGGTTTCCTGCTTAAAATGAATGAATTTTGTACCAGGATAGCAAGAATGAAACCTGCGACAAAAGCATGACTAGTGTTCTTACTATTGTAGGCATATTTTTTTCTCCGTGTAGGGTGCAGAAAAAAATTAAAAGGAACTGGGTTCTGAGTCTCAATGAAATAATTTTTTTAACCCAATAATTTTTAGATTAATCCACTGCAAAGAGATATTTCTTTATATTACAGAAATATCACCAATGAAATGATTTCTTAAAATCAAAACATGAACATTTTGCTTCTAAGCAAGATTTATACACTCATCCAACGTAAATAAATCCCTAATTAAAGAAAAATAAATCTCAACATCTTTCACCTTACTATAAAACAGACATATGTTTGATACTTAAGTGCAATCAAAGGAAAAGCGCTTGCAAATAATCTTATAAAAGCGATTGCTCTGCAAAGATCATTAAAATCTTGGGCTTTGTGATCTCTGCAGAAACAATTTGCTTACTTGTAGTGGATAGACGAAAATATTTTATGGACCTGTAACCTCCTTCAGCGTTCATGGTGGTGATTTGGCCTCGTGGAAGATAAGAGAATGAAAAAAAGGAATAGGAGGGAAACGTAATATCGTATAAATGAAACTCAACCGCGAGATCTCAGCGAAGATATTGTAAGCGGAAGAGGCGCAGAGACGATCGTGCCGGGACATCACGGGTAGCGGTGTTTGATATTTGACATGATTGCATGTCGTGCTACGTCGTCTGGCTGTAACTCGGTTGCCATATATCGGGTTTTATCGGTTTTACAATAAAAAGTATAATAACGCGGCATGTTTTCCGATTTTTCCGCGTATGATGTAGTCGATGTAGTGTATGCATACATTTATCTCCCACGTATATATGCATGCAAATATGTGTACAACAAACGATATAGCATTGCTAGCGAGCTATACACCACCGCGGTTGGCAGTAAATCTCGATCGTGGCGCCCCGTCCAAGGCATAAAAATGTCGCTCTGTGATATCTATCCGATAGAATCACAGCGATCGTTACTAAATTGTCCTCCATGGCTAAGCAAAGGATTGTTCTGTTTCGCTTTCCAAAAAATACTACGATTCACGGAAATCTTTGAAACAGTGTCTGGAAGGTACAAATGTTACAAAAATCAGATCCACTTTGACGTTCTACCTTTATTAATTGTTTTTATCTCTTATATTTTCATCGATAAATAAATAAAAATCAAGCGTGTTTGCGGATCGAATCGCCCCAAATCAACCCACAACCGCCTATTTTAGTTCTAGTATGAAGTAAACATTTTTCGACAGAATCAGCTGTTGATTCTTCCCATAAACGCAGGTTTTTTTCGCACCTCTACTGATTATGAAATGGTAAATCGTTATAAGGGTTTCACAATTATTTATTAGGTTAGGCGAAAATTACAAATTTGGAAAACCCAAAATGGCCTAAAGCGGAAAAGTTGTCTCTTGAGAAGGCATTCGGAACGAAAAATATTTGTTTAAATCGGTTAATATTATTGACCCTCGCGCGTCCAGGTCACACTCAGAGAAAAGATTGAGTTGATTTAAAACAGTTTGTTCAACCTACTTTGTTTATTTAAACTAAAAAATTTGGTCAGCGAAAATAAACCTTTGGTCCTTTTTAAGAAACACAACGAATTAATTTAGTCAATTCAAAGTAATTATTTATTTGAGCATATTTAGTTAATTCAACCAAACAAATGTGTTGAGCGGAATATGTTATTTATTAGAAAATGATTTGGTTAAAGTAACGGAATAATTTGGTTGATTCAACCAAATACTTCCATTACCTACACTAAACATAGCGAAACAAATGACGTCAGCCCACGCAGGTGGCCAATTTGCGCGTCAAAAAGGTTCTCATCGTGCGTAGTGTCGTGAATTTGTGAAAAAATGAGTGATACGAACTGGACACTAACAGTGTCAACTTTATTGAAAACCTGGGGTCTGCAACAATATGCAAAACCTTTTGAACGTAAGTGCAACCTTTAGTTCACAGGGTTCACACTGGTGCGGCCAATCTAACCTCAAAATCCATAAATGATGAAAGAACCCCACACAAATGTATGGATCAATCAAAATATTGGGTTGGATCAACCAACATATTTGGTTGGATCAACCAACAGATTTGGTTGAATCAACAAAAATCGTTATTATAATCAACAAACCTTCATTAACCACAAAATGTGGTTGAATCAAACAAACATTTGATTGACCATATAGCAATGTATTTATTTGTTTGATCCAACCAAATTTTTGTTGAATCAACCAAACTTTTTTCTGAGTGCAATGTGTCGAACTTTTACCAATTAAAAAAACAATCTATTTGCCAAAAAATTATGGCAAATTTGTTTTAAGTCCAGTTTTTATTAGTGAACAATACTATAAAATAATTATAAAAATTGGGGGAAAAAATTGTAATAAGGTTATAATTTTTTGCAAAAAGCTCATTTTTTTGATTTAGATAATTTTAATTTTTTCAAATCGAAAGTGTAGTACTTTTAATTTATTTAGCTAAAATCAAACAAACATATGTCATTATTCATTTATAGTCCAGTCAAATTAGACAATAAATATTCGAAGTGCCAGAACTCGAAGTTAACAGCATTTTTTTTTCCTTTAAACGTTTAAAGAGGTTACCTATTGAAGCCCAGAAACACTTGATAGCAAATTAAGGTAAAGCCACTCTTCTTATTAACAAGAAACTTAAAAATGCAAACATCTTTTTAGATCTTTGCGTGTATTGCTCGTTTTGGGTAAGAGATAGCGTCAATATGTACAGGAGATGATGTTAAGAGGAGAAAAATAAGCTTTTAAATGAGCCCGAACCAAACATTTTATGACCAATATTTTATGAAATATGAATTTTTACTTAAGGTTACGTTTTGTGTCACTGAAGTTCGCAACGTTTATAAACGAAAATATAAAGTTTAAAAAAATTACTGAAATCAGCTTCTTGATGTTTAATGGTCATATTTATTATTCAAATGAAATAAGCTATATTTGATATTCGGAAAAATTATAACCTTCCACTAAACGCTTTGTGTTTAGATTTTCTTTCATAAATTACTCTCATTTGATATCAAAGAGCACCAAAAGAAGATTAATCCTAACATCATTATCGGAAGACTGCGTCTTATCCACCCGCACACTTTGAAATGTACAGGAATATTCGGGAAAAATTTTAACTTCCCTCTAAACGATCGCATCGCGAATTTCATTAGACTAGTTACTTTTACTTGATGTCGGACAATACCAGAACAAGTTTCATCCCAATATCCATATTGGAAGTCTGCGTTTCGTCCGCCCACAAGTAACACATAGAACAAAATTTTAAAACCGGAAGTTAAGAGGGAAGTTATAGTTTTTTCCAAGATTTTCCGTGTACATTTCAGAGTGCGTGGGTGGATCAAACGCGGTCTTCCAATAAAGATATTGAAATGGAACTTGTTTTTGTGTTTTGGACATTGAATACAAATAATTAATAAAAGAAGATTTTAGAACCGGGCATTTAGAGGGAAGTTATAGTTTTCTCCAATTTTTTCCGTGTACATTTAAGAGACCGTGGGTGGATAAAACGTAGTCTTCCAATAAGGATATCGTGATGAAACTCTTTCTTTTTTTGTTGAACATCGGCTACAAGTAACACCCCTAGTAGAAATGTCCGTAGTATGCCGGAATTCACCACCGGCAGAGTACTGATTCAGTACTGACAGCCAGTACTGACCTCCGGAATCCTGCCAGTACTGGCAGAACGTTGGTCTGAAGACCGAATCAGTACCAGTTCGGTGGTAAATAAAAATTCTTATTTGTTAAAGAAATTCTTAAAAATGCTACTAGAATGTTTTCGAAGGATGAAAAATATCAAATCGTGGACAAGATTTTTTTTTCACTCAAAAATTGTTTGAAGTCCCTACATAAAAAAGCATGTTAAGAGTTCTAGAAAATCAAACTCTAAAAATAAAAATTATTAAAATGTTCTAAATATATCTATATATATATATATATATATATATATATATAATTTATGGTAAAATATTTTTTAATCCCACTTTCTAAAGATCAAATCAACGCGCGTCAACATAAGAGACCCGTGCGGAAAATGTCTTTTTTAGCCTTATTTGAAAAAAGGCTCCTACCAGGCCCTGATAAGGTTGCCTGATTTAAAAATGTATATAACGGCCCTGATCAGGTCCAAATACGGCCCGGATAGGCTAGCCTTATTTTTAATTAAGGCAATCTGATAAAAGGCCGTATTTACGACCCTGATCAGGTAAGAATAAGGCCCGGATAGATTGCCCTTTTTATTCAGTAACGCAGTTTATTGAAACTTTTCATAATAATGATAATGATTAATAGTCGCTTTCGTAAAAAAAGGAGAAAATACATTAATTCATGTTGATTTTTTTTCATCTAGTATATTAGATTTTTTTACAATAGTTTAACAATAATCTACGGTGCTCTGCTACGTAAAATGCTTGAAATAATAATATTGAAATTTCATCGCATTATTAATCACTATAAATAATAATTAATCAAATTCTGATATCGTAAATTATTTATTATGTATTATGTTGAACAATAATTTTTATTCTAGCTTTAATAAATAAGTTCGTATATTCATATATCTAACTATCATAATGGTATGAACGATAAACCACGATTCATGGATAAAAGATTTGACACAAAAAGATTTGATTTAAAATTTGAAGATTTGAATCTTACCGCCTTGGGCAAAAGTTCGGCTGTGGTGCGCCAGGGCGCGCAACGATTTGCCTCTCTCGCAGTCGAAACGGCGCGCCGAGTGTTTAAGACAGGAGTCGAGGCGTCGAAAATCATACTTACTTGGCATAAATGCTACCGTGATCAACAAGATGGTTACTGCAGGGCGACGCTCTTCTATTGCACTATGGTCGAGCTGACCCTTGCTGCTGCGAGATATCCGAATGTGGATATCTCGGACGTATAATTTTTGTTAGTCGCGACTGTGTACGCGGGCTGTACGGATACGGTAAATTGTATAGTACTTGACAGAATTAAAAATGATTTTAATATACATTATTGTATGTTAATAATATGTATTTTAATAAAACTTCACATTATATCCCATTTAACTCCCTGATTATTCCTACGGTATCCCTGGGACAATACAGAACATAATTAGAATCAAATGGGATATCGCGCAATATTCTATTGCTATAAGGAGCTATTTATATGCCAGTAGTGTGCCAGTACTGTGCCAGTACTGATAGTCAGTACTGAGTCAGTACTGGACAAGCTCCGAAAATCAGTACTGGACAGCGTTACAAGCCAGTACTGGCCCAGCACTGGCCCAGTACTGGGAGTCAGTACTGCCAGACCGGCAGTCAGTACTGGGTCAGTACTGCGCCGTTCGTACATTTCTACTAGGGACGCGAATGAAAATGGGAGAATCCGAAGCTTAGAGAAAAGTTAGAATGTTTTCCGTCTTCTTCCGTATCAAAAAAAATGTATAAAAATGTATTAAAAAAAAATTTTTATGTATAAAATGTATAGATTTTAGAATGCGTTAGTATATAAAACGCAGTCGTTCTGTGACATTTTTACTGGTTTCTTGAAAAATGTCGGATTTAATTGACCCAATTATTTAAATTGTGATGAAGAATTTTTGTATTGGCATTAGGGTCTTATGAATATATTTAATTAAAAAACGTGCATATCATTAAAGTTAAATTGGCAAACGTTTTGACCACGGATAGGGGTCCTCCTCAGTGCCAGATATTTAATAAAAATAGGGTTGTGGGGGGGGGGGGGGGGGGGGGGGGGGGGGGGGGGGGGG
>CAKNYM010048388.1:97429-129027 GCA_932195095.1 Andricus curvator | reverse complement strand
AGAGGGGGGTTATAGTCTGTCTCTCCATAGTGCTAACCTTACTACTCACGAACGCCCGAAGATGAAGATTTATGTTATTAATTCTATGGTCTTCGCCTTAACGATTTTCTTCAATTCTATTGGTAAATATAACAATATTATTATTTTTAACTGAGAAAGAGTAATTTGCAACCGACAAGACAATTTTGCTATCAAAAAGATGATTTTTTAAACTAAAATAATGAGTAGTAGAGCAACAGGAATACTGGACCACTTGCTGCGAAGCAAGGTTATGTTCCTTGTCAAGTTTAAGGTTCTGTTCCATAATGAGTTACCGACGTCAGATCATTACCATCGGTCGGCAATGCAGATTTACCATCGGCCGGCAATGAAGATTTATTACCATTGGTCAGTAAAACAGAAGCCGTTGGTAGTGCACATCCCCAGCTGTAAACCAAAGCTTAGTCACTATATCAGGAGCCTACTTTACCAATCTATTGTAAATAACTGATGACGTCACTTAGTACTTTCATCCAACACCAATATCAATTTATCAACAGTGGGCCGAATTGCAAATCAATTTAAAAATGATACATTCATCAAATGAAAAAAAAAAAATTCCAACTTTACCAAACTTACTATATTTGCCATTCTAATACATATTCCATAAATTGGATGAATTGAAAAATTACCCCCTCTACAAAATTTAAGATTCTAATGTTCTAAAAATGGATTCTTCAAAAATTTAATTTAATTGTTTTTTTAATTAGTCGAAAATGTGCTTCATTTATACGCCTGAAAACGAGCAATCCGCCACCAGGAAAGTATCTATGATGAACCGGAAACCGGTTTTCGGTTCCTCATGAATACATTCCCGGTGGCGGATTGCTCGTTTCCAGGCGCATAAATGAAGCACATTTTCGATTAATTAAAAAAAAAAGACCATTTTTTGAGAAAAGGGTACGAATAGGTTTTGTATTATGCCATTGAGATTATAAGGTTAAAATATTACATCAGAAAATTCATCCTTATAGGAGGAATCATGTCATTTGTAATACATGGGCTAAAAATCGAGCCTGAGGAAGCACCTTAAGGCTTCGACTCGTGAATACAGTTTTAGACAATTCTGAAAATACTTCATTAAAAACAAGAGTAGGCCCTAAAAATCTAATAAAGATGTAACTCTAGTATTTTAGGAGTGAAATGAGACTATTCTATGTTCATGTCAGGCTTGGCTTTAACGACCTTAAGGCTAATTGAAAATATGTTCAACTATTTGCTGAAAAATTCATCTATTTTGTTGAAAATGCCATACTTTTACTTGAAATTTTAGGAATTAAAAGCGTTTCAAATTTAATTTAATATAGTACATACATTACTTTTATTAACGAGGCTGTCTGCTTGACTGCCATCTAAGTTGTTATATCTTTGGATATATAATTTTATTTTTTTTGGAAAGAAATTGTGCTTAAGTAAAATCTCCCGGTGCCCCACTTTATGAAAAACTGTAAGATTTGATCAAACCTCCACTTCCCCCAAATTTTATCTTACGTAATTTGTGGGGTCGTGACCCTACAGTCAAATGCATTTCATGAGTTCCCCTACTTTTTGGATCTTATAGTTCAAGTAATAAAATTAATCTTATTCTATTTCTTTTTACAGCACTGAGTTCACAGTACAATTCAACTTTACTGGAAAAGGACCAAAAGAAGCTTCCAGAAAATGCGGATCTTTGGTACAATACAGACAAAGGAATAGTAAAAATAAAAAAAGGTGAAGCAATTCTTCTTGTACTAAAAACCAAACGGAAGGGAACAATCGTTTGCATAGTAGCAAATAACAAGATGTGTAAAATACTTCAACTTCAGACCACACTAGTTCAGGTAAACTCAAATGTTGTTTCGCCATTGTCTCAGGAAGATGTACTGAATTATGATATCAACTGGGACCAAATTGCGTAAAATAAATAATGTCAATTCTGGATTACTTGCTTCCGAGTAAAAAAACTGCAATTCGCAACAAATCTTTCAGCTAGGTGATACCAAAATTAAAATGTTTACGATAAATTTCTTTACAAGAATATTAACTTGATGATTGCTGTCAGAACATTCTTGAATAGAACCCAATCAAGCAGAATTTTGTATGTGTTTATGAATCATTAGAAAGTTTGGATGAAACTTGAGATTCGCTTGAAATAAACGAAAAATAACCAAGAGTGGAGTGGTACATCGGAAGATAGTGAATTAGGCTCTTTGAAGTATCAAATCTATTTTATTATTTGATTCACTAGTGTTCCAAGTAGTTCGACGAAGTAGCACGACTTTTCAAATGTGAATGTAACTTTTCTTCGAGTGTATGCTTCCAAGTACACTGGAAATCCCACTTAAGTGCGGTTTCGGGGATGATCCTAAATGACCTTCACTTAAATCGAACACAACATTCGCTCGCTTCGAACGTAGACAGTCAACCTCCCTTTCAGCCCCGCGGCACATCTCATCAAGAGAACGCCAAGGCACCAATTCTCGAAACGACGTGCCCAGCTGAAAATTCCTGTGCATGAACCTCGGAGGATTCTGGACATGTTCCTGGACATGAACCTGCAGACGAACCTGTGCAGTAACCTTGACGGTTCCTGTACAGGAATTTGACGAAGGAAACTGTGCATGACCCTCAAAGGAACCTGTGTGCAAGCTAATCTTCGAATGATCCTATACAGGTTTCTTCACAGAGTCCTCTACAGAAAGCCGTCACGTAAGCTCATGTCGCCTTGAAGATCGATCTTACTATCGAGTGAGCCAAGCCACTAGCAAACACTCGCGGATAAGTTCCTATGCAAGGTTCACGTATGGGATCCTGAACAAGTTCATGTACATGAACCCGCGTGTCAAATTACTCTGCGAAGACACTGGTAAAGGATTATTTAAGGGTTAGCTTGCATACAGATTCCTTTGCAGGATCAATACAGTTTCTTCTGCCAAATTCCTGTACTGGAACCCTCAAGCATACCTACACAGGTTCGTGTGTATGTCGTGTCCATGAACATGTCCAGGATCCTCCGAGGTTTCTGTACCGGAATTTTGAGCTGGGTAAGTCGTTCCAAAAATTGATGCATCGGCGTTTTCTTGATGAGAGGTGCCGCGGGGCCAACAGGGGAGTCTGACTGTTTACGTTCAAAGCGAGCGAATTTTCTGTTCGATTTGAGATTTTCAGAGAATCTTTTAAGGATTAAAATAAGCCCTACAGCATTAGGATTAAATAATAATTGCAACTTTTACCTGAAGTGAGAGAGAAAAACATTAAACATTAAAACCTATTGTTAAATGAACAATGAAAATTGTGAAATATTTATTTCAAAAGTTCACCTCGAGTTCTTTTCCAAAACTAGTTATAATTAACAATAAAATATTTTCCTCAATTTTATAAATAATTTTTAACCACGTTTATTTTTTAGCTTGAAATAACTTTAATTCATGTTTCATTTAAAAACAAGTATAATGAAAATTCCCTTTTCGTCTTAAACCTTAAGCTAAATTTCATGAAAATAGTTATGCCGAAAAGCAAATTTTTCAATGAATTCATTAAAGGTAATTAAATGTGTTTACAATGCATATTTTTGGTTTATTTTTTTAAACTTTAAATTTTGAAAATCAGGGTTATTTTAAGCAATTTTAAGCTAGAAATATTAAAAAATGAACGATTACACTTTTGTTATAAACTGGACACTTCTTAAATCAGAAGTCAAAATATTTTTATTCTAAATAGTTTAAAAATCCTTGAAAAGCTTCAAAATTTTATTTCAAAATCTTGAAACATCTACACGTTATTTTTCATTTTTTCAAATTATGAATTAATTTTCTAATTTGTTCAGACCTTCAAAACATCTTTGAAAATGATTCGAATTCTTCCTAAAATTTCGTTTAAGTCCTGCAAAATTAAAAATATTTCCTTACAATCTTCCAGATTCATTTTTTACAATTTTAGACATCTTTTTCAATCTTTTTAAATATTCTTTTAAAATTAATTTTTCAAAATAAATTCATTTTCATTTTTCCTAGGAATCTTAAGAAAATGTTTTTTATTCTTTTGAAGCCTTTCACAATTCTTAAAAATCTTCTAAATTTTTTGTTCGAAATCTGCACAAATCTATATTTTGTTTTCAATTAGGCCGTGTGCTATATGTATCGAAATTTCATTTCAAATTTTAAATTGAAACTAAATTCAACTTACTTGAATTTTTTCTAGGAATAATAATAGGTGTTGAATATTTATTATACATCAAAATTTAACAATTTTACTTGCAAATTAAAATTTTTGAAATAGAACAATTAAAATTGTAACGATTCAAAGTTTAGTTTTTTGTTTGATTTTGAATATTTGATTTACAATTACTGATATTAATAGAGCAGTCAAAAAATTATAAATATTAAGCAACTGTTATTTTTCCTAATTAAAAAAGTTCAAATTTTAGACTAAAACAATATTTTTAAATTTAATAAAAGTCATTAAGTATCAATATATTGTTTTGAAGTTATTTTACAATTTTAAATAGTTCATAAGGTTTCAATCGTGCGTTTCCATTTGTTTAACTACTAAGACTTTCCAATTTGAACAGTTTAATCTTCACGTTAAAACCTGGAAATTCTTAAATTTTGAACTGATTTCGAATCCTCTTGTAAAATTAATTATTATTCACTTGTTAATCCTTAATGCACAGTACAATTTTGAAAATCATTATAATTTATATTCACAGTTAATCAACTTAAAAGATTTTTTATCCAAAATTTTCGATTTCAAATGCTTCTAATTAAAAAATTTTTAAGTCTTTAATACTGCATTTTTAAATTCTTTCAATGAAAAATGTACGCTTAAAAACTGTAATCTAAAATAGAAAATTTTTAAGTGAAAGATTTTTGAATTACGCTTTGTAAACTGAATGATATCATAATTTAAACCGATAACAATTCAACTAATTATTTTAAAAAATGTTGAAATCAAACTTGGACCGATTTTTTTTCTAAATATTTGAAAAAAATTCCCGGTCAAAAATAGATTCACTGTCATTTGACGGATTTTCCCGGTCTCACAAAATTCCCGGCCATTTCCCGGTTCCGCGGTCCAGCTGTCACCCTGAAAATATATTAAGATATCATTTTTTTTATAATCGAAAGTACAAAGACGTTTTGTTGGATTATATTCAATAATGCTCATTAGTCACAGTTAATATGAACAATAAAGTAGTATTTTTAAAAATAGAAAGACTTTACAAATAAAAAGATATATCTGTACACTTTATATGTAACACTTAGGGGTCGTGCATAAATTATGTAACACTTTTTTGGGGGATGGGGGGTCTAGCTTAGTGTTACATAATGGTGAAAAACTACAGGGAAAAGTCGGAAAAAGCGTTACATAGGGGGGGGGGGGGGTCAACATTGTTGGAAAATTGCGTTACGTAATTTATGCACGACCCCTTACCGTTGCCAAAACACTTCCATCACGTACCCTAAACACCTTTTCTCGGATAATATCTTCTGGGTTGAAGTGCAACGAACAAACTGCATCACCATGCTTCAGTTTGACATCATCCCTTAAAATAGCTATTTGCCATTGTTTAATAATATTTTGATCATTTGGCACTTTGAAAAACTGTATTTTGTTATCTTTGTCCTGTTCCCGATTACTTTTGTATCCCGAGTTACAGTCAATACAAGCGCACTTCACCATTTTTTATTCAAAATTTCAACACCGCGGATAATTTGGAGCATCGGTAAATAGATGCAGATTTTTACATCCGAAAGCAGTTTTTCTCAGATTTATTTCGCTTAGAAGATGGCAAATGTCGCAAAGATCACTTAAAACACTAATAAATTATCTAAAAACTGTCAGTAATTTACTTTTAATGTGATATTAAATTAAATATTATCATTTTGCCATGCATTTGCAACGATCATAGGCCAACTGCATAGCTGGCGCCATCACACGACCACCGTCAACACATTGTACATTTTCAACTCAGAGTTCCAGGGGGCTGCTAAAACCTGAGGTTTTTTAAGGTTATGTCGAAAACTAATCATTGAAGGTGTTATTTTGACCTCAGATTCGGATTCAGAGCCTCAAAATACATGGAAATACATATGTCTCGTTAAAAGTTCTTGACCTTTTTTTGTGTGGCTGTGTAACACTAAAAAATATGTTTGTGAATATTTTAATAATTGTTGGTCTCAACGTGCCGCCATACCATAACTTTGAACAGCATTGACATACTGTCATACTTTTTTATTTCAAATGCAGGTGATGATAGCCAGAGTACCATAGCCTTATTTTAGTTCGGCTATCTCGATATATGAATTTCTATGAATTATAAATTCGGTGATTGACAATATTATTGCAATAAAAATTTGAAAGATCAATGAAATCTGCTTTAATAAAATAGAAAAATAAATTCTGTTTCTTTCCTTTTTGTCAAAATTTCTCGTCAGCGAACGCTAAGACCTGGAGGTTTTTTAAATAATGTTTTTTTAAATAAAATTGTGGTGGACAGTTTGTAAAGAGTTAGAAATTAGACGCTATCTCATTAGGCGTTCTAAATTATTATGCACTTTTTCTCATTTGCAAAGTCACGAGAAAAACAATTTCGAGAGAAAAATATGGTGACCCACATCCACGTTCACGTCCACCTTTTGTAGGTGTAGGTCACCATATTTTTTCTAGACTTTTCAAATAAGGAAAATTGCTGAATAATTTAGGACATAGCGACTAGTATATATGCACTGAACTATTTTTAAGAGCATTCATTAGTTGCATCCATCTTGGCGATTTCTCCTAAACCTATATGTAAGTTTAATAATATATCTATAATATAAAGATCATTTTTAATTGCATTATATTCATTTTCTATTTAATATTATTAAAATTGAGACAAAACTTTATCAAAACAAAAAAGAAGGCTTAAAATAAATTGCAGAAGTAATTTCGAGTGTAATTTTTCAATTCGATGCGTATTTTTTGTTCGAATATTAAAAATAATATTGAATATTTATAATAATTGAATTTAAAAAAAAATACATACATGAAAGTAAATAAATAAATAAATTAATTTAATTTAATTAAATTGTCATTCATTCTTTTAGACTCTTGAGAAAACTCAAAAATATTCTGAAGATTCCAAATATATTAAATTAAAATTTCAACAAGAAAGTTAATTTTCAGCCCAATAGTTGAATCTTCACTCAAAAAAAAAAGATCAATCTTCAACGAAAAATGTAATGCACAATTTACATTACAACAACAAAATATTTTAATTTTAAATCAAAACCAGTTGAACTTCTCCTAAAATGAAAATTTTTCAACAAAATAGTTGAAGCTTCAAACAAACAAAAATTAATTTTCAACCAGTTTTACTTTCAACCAGGAAGGGTGAATTTTTGACCATAATAGAATTTTTTATTCCAAAAACATGAATTTTCAAGAAAAAAGTTTATTTTAAACTAACTAGTTGAATTTCTAACCAAGTGGATGTTTTTTCTACAAAGCAGATTAATTCTTCACCGAAAAGAACGTATTCTCAACGGAATAATTACATTTAAAAAAAAAAGAGATCATTTTTAAACTAGAATAATGAATCTTCAAACAAAAAATCAGGTGTATTTTCATTTTCTTTTTTTTTATAATTAAAAAAAAGTGCGAATTCCATAAAAAAACAATTTTGTTAATAAACATTTTACTGCAACTTGTGTCATTTCTCCATAAATTTAATTTGTTTATTTTCAATGTTATTTTTACTATTTTAACAAAAAATACGCTTCCTAGCGTATCTTGCGTCGTTTTTCCAAGAAGTCAGTTTTTTCATTTCTAATTTCTTCTTATAAAAAAAGTTTATAACAAACTTGTAAATACTTTTTGGCTGAACAACTTTCGTCTATCAATTTTTTTTCGAACCTTGTGCGATTTTCCAAAAAAAAATTTTTTTTTATTTTATTTGTTACGATTAAAACAGTAACAAAAACTGTGAATTCCATCAAAAAATAATTAATAACAAATTCATAGAACTCATTTGGGTGACCACTTTTTATTGATGATTTTTTTTTCATATCTTGTGTCGTTTGTGCAACAAATTTTATTTTTAATGTCTTGGAAACAAGACTACCCAGGGCATCACTTTTCCAGTAAAATATTATGGCTATCTGACTGTTGCATCGAGAGCAAGCCTTCCCTAGGCATCACTTTCTCAGTAAAATATTAAGAACATGATCCTGTGGCCTCAAGGGGCAAGCCTTCCCTGGGGATCACTACGCCGATAAAATATTAACAACATGACACTGTGGCATCGACGCACAAGCCTTCGCCGGGCATCTCTTCCCCAGTGAAATATTATGTTTATGACAATCCTGCATTGACGAGAAAATCTTCCCCAGGTGTTACTTTCCCAGTGAAATATGAAGACCGAAGCACTGCAACGTCGATGGGAGCGTCTTCCCCAGGCAAGCCTTTTCCTGGCATTCCTTCCCCAACGAATTACTAACACCGCGACCTTGTGGCGTCGCTGAGCAAGTCCTCCCTAGGCATCACTTACCTAGTAAAATATTATGTCCATGGCATTGTCTCATTGATAGGCGAGCCTTCCCCGGAAATTTCTACCCCAGTGAAATATTAAGTCCATGACAATGTGGCATCGACGGACAAGACTTCCCAGGGCAAGCCTTGCCCGGTCATCACTTTCCCAACAAAATATTTAGACCGTGACCGTGCGGCATCCCCGAACAAGCCTTTCCCGGGCATCTCTTCCCCAGTAAAATATTAGGACCATGGCACTGTGACATTGATGGGCAAGTCTTCACCGGGCAAGCCTTCCCCGGGTATCACTTCCCTAAAGAAATATTAGATCCATGACAATGTGGTACCTTTCCCGGGGTGATAGCTGGGGAAGGTTTGCCCGGCGATCCCACAATGCCTTGGTCGTAATATTTCACTGAGGAAGTGATACCCGAACAAGACTTGCTCATCGATGCCACATAGTCATGGACTTAATATTTCACTCAGGAAGAGATGCCCGAGTAAGGCTTTCCCGTCGATGACATAGTCTTATGGTCTTAATATTTTACTGTGGAAGTGATGCTATCGGAAAGGGTTTTCGTTTTCTCTGCCTAGTGCGGACGGTCGTCGCGCGGGAGGGCTTACTAAAGGGTGCTATTTTAATGTAAAAAGTTACAAGAGTGTTAATAGATAAAGTTGGAGGGCAAAGTTCCTCCGCTAAAGCATGCAAATTTTCAATCGTCTTCCTGTCTGCAGAACAGAAGGCGTTAGCAGGCTGTGTATACCTATTTTTAAAACATTTGACAACCCGCCAGACCCTAGAGATCGGAGTCGATCTATCCAGGGTCTAGCAGAATTTTCTGAAATTGATCCTCCGCGCATTCTTGAGAGTGCGCGTGGTTTTTGCCTCTATTCTATTGAGATTGATGTAATTTGCATCGTTCCTGAGTCTTCGGAAGGTGGCTAAAGCCGCCTTTCTCTCCTCGACTGCAGCATCGCAGGTTTCGTCCCACCACGGGGCAGGAATGAAGCGCTTCCTTGGAGGGCCAGGGTGGTGGACATTAGCCACAGGTTTAGCCTTTGGACACGCAGTGAGCACAGCCTTATCCACGCATTTTACAAAGGCTTCGTACTTAGAAAGACAGTCTGAGTCCGTAGACTCAAACAGCTCTCCATCCTGCAAAATAGATTCAGAGAGATTAGAAGAGTGGCTATTGGGAATAGGAATAGGGCTATTGGGACTGGAACTCATATGCTAGAAATCACTGGGAAGTGATCGCTGTCCAGAGAGTCGTTCCAAACCCCCCAAGAAGAGAGTGTGTATAAATTTGGAGAAACAAATGTCAAATCAATGATTGATGGCGGGCTTACAGGACGGGTACGAAAGGTGGCTTCACCTGTGTTGAGGGGTATTAAATCTGTCTTATCCAAGGCAGAGCAAAGCTCAATTCCTCCTCTACAATTATTTGAGCCTGCCCCAGAGAGAATTGTGGCAATTAAAGTCACCGCTTATGACAACCGAGCTGCAATTTATATCTTTAATGGAGTCGAAAAATTGAGTCCACTTCGCCGATGTTATAACATTAGCGGGGGTGGGTACCCTATAAACTGAAAAAATAAGAAGCTCCTCTAGCGAGGTACCAATTGAGATTCCTAGAGTCTCAAGTTTGTCCTGCGTGCTAGGGATAGAGGTGATCTGGGAAAATGTGATGCCTCTTCGAATAGCGATAGCCAGACCTCCACGAATATTGCTGAGCCTATCTGCTCTGCTAATGTTAAAGTCTTTAATTTTTAAATTTTGTTTGGTAGTAGGTTTTAAAAGGGTTTCTGAAAGAAGAATAATATCAAACTCGTCCCTAATGTTTGAAAGGTCACCCTGTTTATTCAGGGCGCCCCGAAAATTCCACTGGGCGATTCCTAAACTATTGAGCTGAGCCATTATGGAGAAAAGAATTTGCTAGATTCGTCACACTACGTATTAATGCGTTGAGGCTATTTCGCCCCTCCTCTGAATCAAGTGACCCTGAGGATAAGATCCCGAGTAGGTTCATCAGGGCAGATAGTATCGCGCCAACAGTCGGAGAGTTTAGGAAGTTCATGAGGGCAGAAAAGGAAGAAAGGAGGGAGAAGGGTGGGTTGGGTAGAGAGGAAGAAGTCCCCTTTGAGGAGTTAAGGGCACAGCCGTTGGGCAAGAAGCTTTGTGATCTTCCATTGTTATGAAGGCGAGCGAGGGATGGACTGGCTGATGGTCCTTTAAACGAGGGAGGTTGGGAGCCGACCTCCGATGAAGCTGTGGTCATGGAATTGGGTACCGAATGCCTGCCTGGAGTTTGAATAAGGTTTTCGGAGCACGAGCCGAAGGAGTTGATGCTGACTTGGCATATGATTGCCTGGAATATGGAGGGCAAGGAGTGTTGAATGAGGGTACCGGGGCATCATTTAGCTCTGGAAACATGGAAAAATTACATGGTTGGGTGCAGTTAGAGGATGAGGGGGGAGCGGAAATGGCGTAATCGGCACCCTTTCCTGATTCTAAGATAGCTTTAGCTTCCTTGAACGTCATCTTGTACTTTGTAGCGAAAAGACGAAGCTTGTTTTGGAAAATGAATTCCAGACAACCTTTGTATGTTGGCATGTGGTCGCCTTTGCAATTAACGCATTTGGGCTTACTTTACTCGTTAGGGCAGGGGTTGGAGTCGGTGTGGGCATCCGAAGATCCACAGCGTTTACAACGTTGGCTAGATTTGCAATGTTTGCTGATGTGCCCAAACCGAAGGCAATTAAGACCAAGTCTTGGTTGAGGGATGTAGTAGTCAACCTGAAAAGAGGCCAAGAAGAGAGAAACTCTCTCTGGAAGGCAGGTTTCTTTTAATGTGATGAGGACAGTTTTTGAGGATTCAACTTTGGTTTCCTGAGTTTCGGGATCTTTGATTTTTCTACTTAGACGGAGAGCGTCCAGAACCGTGACTTCATCCCTGAGTGGACCTAAGACCTGAAGGTTCTGAATAATCTCTTCCCTGGAAATCTCATGAGATATGCCGCGAATGACACCCTGGCAAGTTGCAAAACTGGCTGGGATGAGGGTTGTTAAGCCGCTGATTTTTTTAGGGATTTCTTCGAGCAGCATATTAGCTGACTTGGCAGCCGACAAGGATCTATTTAAGGAGGCCATGCCTCCGGAAAGTTTGAAAACTCAGAATCTGCGATTTTAGGATACAAGAATAAAAAAATAAATAAAAATAAAGAATATTAAATAAGTCAGAGCACGTGGCCTGTCTGCCGCTGCAGTCAAATCTGGGGTAAAAGGAGAATGGCCTCGAGCGCCTGAGCACTGGAGGCTACAAGTTCGATAAACACTTTTTTTCACAGAGAAAAACACTAGATTTGAATAATACTACTAAGCATCTCAGTTTTCTATCAGTCACCAACACTGACCGATTCTCCGCGCTTCGCGCATGCTCACCACGAATTCTGCCGAAATGTACCGAACTGTACCGGAAGGTAACATCTTCCCCCCTCTTCGTGAAACTTTATTAATATTCAAAACAATCAGGCTTTATTATCTTACGTCCACTTTTCGTAGTAACAATCTCTGGTTTCTTGAAAATATTGAATACGTCGTTCTCTTTATTACAAACTTTATTCTTTTTGAGCAACGAATTACAATATTTCTTATCTTTACGCTCTTTACAATTGGCATTTTCGCGTAGACGTTCAGTAAACTCTGCGTCCCCCTGTAAGATTTCTAATGGGACAATTCGCTGTATTGGTCTTCCAAGGAAACGATCTCTGATATTTACAATGACAACTCTAATATTGCCATCGCGACCCGGGATCACATCCATAATCCGTGCAAGAGGCCAATCCAGGCGTTTATGTGTGTTGTATCGCCTACTTTTACCTCTCGAGTTTCTGTCGTACCCTTTTTTAATACCAACTGACCCAGATACTCGTTCCGAAACCTTGCGCGTCAATCTTCCAAAATCTTTTGCCTGTACTTTAATTTACCTGCTACGTGTGCTCCAATAGGAACATCTCTATCGTCGCTTGTTCCGTCGACGTCATTTAACATAAAATTCTTATTACGCAATTCTTCGATCCACGTATTGTATTGTACACTCGCTATCGTATCACAAATTACATCCTGATTCAAAACATTGAAGTTGCATGCATATGAGCCATCTGAACTTTTCATTTGTATGAAAAAGGAATTCAATTTTTTACAACCCACTTTGACCCCGCCGAAAAGAGAGTGTGTAACTTCCTTCACCTCAATAGGAAGGTAACCAGCTCTCGAGCAACGTCAGAGCGAATATACGAGCAATGAGGGGCAGTGTCTATCACTGCTCGTACAATTTTTTCTCGAGATTCCGAATATAGCTTAACGCGCACTGTTTGCAAATAAACCGAACGTGATTCAAAAAATGTGGCTAAAGACTTTTCCTCAGGCACCCTATCCGCTGTATCCGATTTATTTTCCCGCTCTCGTCGCTCGATCTTTGTTTTCGATTTATTTTCCTGATTTCATTGCTCTTTATCTTTATGAACGAGATCCCAGCACATTAACAATACGTGTCGCTTAGAGCACCAATCACATTTCGCGTTAACCTTACATCTTTTTGAAATGTGTCCGCGTCTCAGACAAATAAAACAGACGTTTTCTCTCTTGACAATCACTTTTCATTCGTCTAAACTCATTTTCTGTGCCGATTCGCAATACTGACTTTCGTGACTCGATTTACAAAAAACGCATTCTACATTTCTTTCTTCTCTCGATACAGTGAGTGCACTAGCACTCGGTACGTCTCATATATTTTCGGGCTTACTTCATTGTTCTTTCGTTGTCTCTTGCTCCGACGACAACCCAAAACCTGTCAACGCCATACTTATTCGCTCCTCGTTCTCGACTTTCATTTGCAGAAAATTAAGCAGCTTCGTGAGTCGGTCGTTCGTCACACGTTCTTCATCCTCGTCAGAGACTTTAGCAGATCCCCGTAGTCCACTTCGTTGCCAGGCTCGCAACAGCTCTTCTGGCAGACACGATTCCACTAAAGGATACAGCATGGCAGCACATGTGTCGGACTCAACGCCAAAATTCTCGGGCGCACGGATGTAGGTATCTACTTTATCATACAAGCTAGGAACGGATAGCTTCTTATTCCCATGAGTTGCATTGCTTAACTCAAGGCCAAGTAGCTCTCTGATGCAAAATTCCACTACAATATCTTCCCAGCCAAAGCGGGCTTTTAGGCACTTAATTGCTTTGCCGTAATTTTCTTCTGCAGGTGAAAAACTATTCACGATCTCGTTCGCTCTTGAACCTGGAACTGTAGCTTGAAGCAAATACTGGCACTTGTCCTTCTTGGTTGTTGACTTGCCCTCGTCGATTTTCTTGAATTGGCTCCAGAACGGCAGCCATTCTTTTACGTTGCCGTTGAATTTAGGCATTTCGATTCTTGGCAGCTTTATCGTCTTCCTGTGGTCAATAACTGGAAGGTTTTTTGTCTCCTCAGACCCTGTTACACTCGTATCCGCGACTCCAATCTTCAGCTTCGCTCTCAAGTAACATGTTTTATATATGTCGTCCGATTCTAATTCCCTGGCGATGGCTTCATCATCGTCGTCTTCCACTTGGGATATCATCTCATTGTGTGCCTCGTGTATTGACTCCGATTCCGTTATTTTTCTCTCAAGGAATTGAAAAGCCACAACTTTATCTTCTACTGGCGCATCACTATTTACTTTCGAGGAGAAACTGGTGTGTGCTTTGGTGAACACCGCACGTAACATTTTCTGTTGCTTTTGAGGACCTCAATGAGTACAGTTCCACCGACCAAGCTTCGGCGGTGTGGCGTCGCTTATACGTGAGTGGCGTCGCCTATTGTGCGCCTTGGAGGATGGAGGGGATACACAGGAGTAAGCGAGGAGTCCTAGAGTGCTATCCGCCTTCTCTTGCCAACCTATGTATCCCCTCAACCTCTAAGCCACTGGAAACGCCACGCCACTCACGTATAAGCGACGCCACGCTGCCGAAGCTTGGACGGTGGAACTGTACTCGGTCTTGTTCTTTTTCACACGCCAACACAATTCCACCAGATTTCACAAAAACAAGTCCTGTCACCTTCGCCAAATGTTATTTTTTGAAATTGGTGGATGGCGAATTCAACACATCACACATTTTTCTGCGAGTTGAATCTTTATTCAATAAACACAAAGGGTCTCTTACAAAAACTCTCGCCTCGTGTGTCGCTCAGACGATACTGATTTTCTCCGCGCTTCGCGCATGCTCACCACTGTACCGAACTGTCTCGAAAGGCAACAAGTGTGCATTCTTTCCTGACATGGGTGATATTGTTTTTTTTTGTAGGATACAATTACACGTTACAAGGTTTGGCACACTATTTTATGGCATAAAAAGAGAGGACAAATTCGTTAGCCAAAGTTAAGAAAAATCAGAATTTTTTTCAATCTTGAAACTATAATAGATCAATTGAACATATTCAGGGTCCTCAAGTGCTACTTTTCATTAAAGTTCTCTTTTCCAGTTTCAACATTTTTTTCGATTGTAGATTTTCCTAATTTTCCATTGAAAATTGCAATTATTCACTAATTCCTTAGTCAAAAATATAAACCTAATTAGGACTGCTTATTAGAATAAATTTTATTCAGTATCGGCAATATTACATTACCGGTCAAAATTGTGGGACCACCTACAAAATTTGTATTAAAATCAAGCTCGTCTTTAAAAGCTTCTATCTCCGTGAAAAATTGAGCTAAAAACCGCATCAAAAACCTTTCGTGCGTCGCTTAAGAAATAAAGTCCTAACTCGAAAACTAATAAGAAGTTTTGAGTGTTCTTGGTCTTAATTTAAAGCTGAGACCTCAGGCTTCATTTGAGCAAAGTTCCAAATTTTTCCTGTCACTTCCCTAAAGCATGCAGCGAGTTGAATTTGAGAAATGAAAATTCGTCCAAATCTGAAATGACATCGATCTTTCTCACACGCTATCTCGACTTCTATTCAACAAAAATACTTCAGCAATAGTTCAATACAAATTTTGAAAGTGGTCCCACAATTTTGACCGGTAGTGTAGGTAAATCAAGTTGTAGCTTAACATTTATCTTCACAATTCGCCATAAAATACAAATAAAAAATTATTTTCTGAATATCACCCCCATTAGTCTGTTTTATAAGGTCCCAAAAAACCCCATAAGAGAAAAATTGAGTTTTGTAAGTTTTTGAAGCTGATTATGATTTTTCAACGGTTTTTTAAAATATACATTTTTTTTAACACATAAGGTGTTACTTTCTATTGATCACTAAATGATTCAATAATTCTTTTGAACACTTTATTATTGTTTACAGATACTTTCCTAAAATTCTCCACTTTTTGTCCAGTTTTTTTTCAGAGTGAGTTGATAATTAATTCAAGTTAACAAAAATAATTCTTCAGACAATTTATTTTATTTATTTCTTTTATTTTTATAAAAAAACTGCAACTTTCTAGCATTATTCTATGAGAATATTGTTATAAACAGTCTATAGAAACAATTTGTATTTGAAAAACAGCAAAAAATCATAATGAGCGCCCAAAACTCACAATATCCAATTTTTCACTCATGGGGTTTTATGAGGACCCTATAAAATAGACTTTGCATTTTTCTAATAAAATGTAATATACAATAAAACTGTTTACTTTTGAAAAATGTATGAATAATATCAAACCTTTTTTAATCGATGAACTCTATTAAAATGTTCTAGCATTATTTTTATTATTTTTGCACTACATAAGACACATGTTCCTCCATTTCAGTTGAAAAGCAGCAAGTGGAAGAAGAAACTTCCTTAATCGAAAAGGTACGTTTTTTTTAAATACTGAAAATTATATTTATTTTTACTGTAATGCCAAGACTTCTCTACAGTAAATAATGATACATACTGTACATATAATCAGAAATGAAAAATACTAATAAATATCGGATGCTATATAATTTTTACCTTTTCCGCAGAAAATTGTATTTGTTTATACAACTTTTGAAATCTTCATTCATCAGTTTCCTCGAACGACCGAAGATGAAGATCTATGTTATTAATTCTCTGCTGATCGCCTTAGCAATTTTCTTCAATTCTATTGGTAAATATAATAATATTATTATTTCTCATTAGGGGAGAATAGCAAGATCTTATGAAAGAAAAGCTTGTACTAAAAAATAGTAAACTCAAATATGTTACAACTTCGAGAAAATTCAAGCAGAAATTCAATATGTTGAAGTGAAAACATTTTCAACAAAATAGATAAATGTTTAAACAAATAGCTGATTCATTCACAAACAGACAAATTCCTTAAAAAGAAGATTAATCTTTATAAGAGCAGACGAATTTTCAACAAAATACATACATTTTCAACCAGCTAGTTGAGTTTTGAACTGAGAAATAGTAACTTGCAACCGACAAGACAATTTTGCTACCAAAAAGATGATTTTTTTAACTGCATGCTGAGTTACCTACGTCAGGTCATTACCATCGGTCGGTAATGCAGATTTACCATCGACCGGTAATGCAGATTTCTTACCATTGATCGGTAAAACATGTCTGAATATTCCAAAATTGGATGCTTTGAAAATTTATTGATAAATTCTAAATTCATTAAGTAGCCGAATGAATGAATTTCAAATTACCTACTTTACCAAATTTTGAATTCCAATATTTGAAAACTAGGCCGAATTGCAAATATATTTCAGAATGATAGATTTATGAAATGAAAAAAAAAATGAATTCCAACTTTACCAAACTTACTAGATTTGCAATTGTAATGCATATTCCAGAAATTGGATTATTAATTGGATAAAATAAAAAATTACCCCCTTCACAAAATTAAAAATTATAATAATCTCAAAATGGATTCATTGAAAAGTCAATTTTAATTTCTGAATTTATCAAGTAGCCAAGTCATTAAATGTAAAAAAATACTCACTTCACCAAGTTTGAAATCATAATATTCTAAAACTGGATTTTTCGAATCTTTATTTATAAATTATAACTTTATTAAAGAGCCAAATCAATTAATTTCAAATTACTCCCTGTACCAAATTTGGAATCCTGATATTTTCAAATTTGGTTCAAGGCAAATTTATTTGAAAAGAATAGATTCATCAACTTAAAAAGAATGCGAACTTTGCCAAATTTACCAAATTTAAACTTCCAAAAATTGGACTTTTTGCAAATTTATTTCGAAATTTATCAGGTCGAGAAATTATTAAGCTTGAAAATTGCGCGTTTTACCAAATTTTAAAGTATAATATTCCTTCAGAAATTGATTCTTTACAAATTTATTCATAATTTATCAAGTAGCAAAATTATTCA
The DNA here is from genome assembly GCA_932195095.1 of Andricus curvator. NCBI lineage: Eukaryota > Metazoa > Arthropoda > Insecta > Hymenoptera > Cynipidae > Andricus > Andricus curvator. Next base: position 111,154 of record CAKNYM010048388.1, on the reverse strand, counting down.
AGGCCAAAATACCTACTTCACCCATTTTTAAATCATAATATTCCAAAAATGGATTATTAAAAAGTTTATTCGTAAATTCCAAATTTATCAAGTAGCCAAATAAATAAATGTCAAATTACCCACTATTCTACATTTGAGATCCAAATATATCAAAATTGACTTCATTACAAATTTATTTCAAAATAATACATTCATCAATTAGAAAAAATATATATTCCAACTTTACCTAATTTACCTCATTTGAACTTTTGATACATATTTCAAAAATTGAATTCTTTACAAATTTTTTGCTAAATTCGAAATTTATTAAGTGTAGAAAAGAATAGGTATAAAAATTGCCCTTCCTACCAAATTTGAATTTATAGTATTCCTCTGAAAGCAGATTGTTTGAAATTTTTTTTATCAATTCTCAATTTGTACAGTAGCCAAATTTGTAAGTGTCGAAATATCCACTTTAGCAACTTTGGAATCATAATATTCCGAAAATGGATTTCTTTGCAAATTTATTTACAAAGAACTCAATTTTGGAATATTGGGACCACTTTATTCAACTTCACGTTAACTTTGAGGCGCTTCAAATGAGTCTCGGTTTAGCTTGATCCACTATACGTCTAAAATGATGAATTGCTGAACGTAATATTTTTACCACATGATCTAAAGGCAATTATACTGGTTTGGACAGAAAGCTTTTTTCGAAAAATATTCTTGTTTTTTTTTTTGTAATTGAAAATGGAGTGTGTTTTTGCGCCTGAAACCGGCAACGCCGGCAGCCCAGCGTACATAATAGTCAGAATGTTGCAGGTTTCAAACTAAAAAAAACACTATATTTTCAATTAAATTAATTAAATTAAATTAAAGTCTGTCCAAATCGGTATAATTAGCTTTAGACGTATGGTGGGTCCAGCGAAACCGAGACTCGATTGAAGCTCCTTAAGGTGCTTCCGCAGGCTTCATTTTTAGCCCATGTATTACAAATCACATGTTTTCTTCTGCAAGGATTAATTGTTTGATGTAATATTTTATCCACATAATCTCACAGGCATAATACACAACCTATTAGTGCCTTTTTTCGAAAAATGGTCTTCTTCTTTTTTCAATTAATCGAAAATGTACTTCATTTATGCGCCTGGAAACGAGCAATCCGCCACCAGGAAAGTTTCCATGATGGACCGAAAACAAGCGCTCCCCGTTTCAAGAGCCTTAAGGCCTTTCAAAAGCCTTAAGGTTTCAAAAGCCTTAAGGTCAAAAGCCTTAAGCCTTAAGGATTAAGAACAAGAGTAGACCGTAAAAATCTAATAAATATGTAACTCTAATATTCCTGGAGTAACATGAGGCGATTCTATGTTGATGTTAGGGCCTGGCTTTAAGGACCTTAAGGCTAATTGAAAATATGTTCAACTATTTGCTTGAAAATTCATCTACTTTGTTGAAAATGCCATACTTTACTTGAAATTTTAGGAATTGAAAGCGTTTCAAATTCAATTTAATATAGTACATACATTACTTTTATTCAAAAGTATTTCTGCTTGACTGCCATCTAAGTTGTTCTATCTTTAGATTTAGAATTTTTTTTCTAGAAAGCAATTGTGCTTCCGCAAAAGCTCCCCATGCCTCACTTTATGAAAAACAGTAAGATTTGATCAAACCTCCTCTTCCCCCAAATTTTATCTTACGTAATTTGTGGGCCCGTGATCCTACAGTCAAATGCATTTCATGACTTCCCCTACTTTTTGGATCTTATACTTCAAGTAATAAAATTAATCTGATTCTATTTCTTTCTACAGCACTGAGTTCACAGTCCTTTAATGAAACTTTTCTGAAAAAGGCCAAAAAGACGATTCCAGATAATTGGAATCTTTGGTACAATACAGACACAGAAATGAAAAAAATAAAAAAAGGTGAAACAAGTCTTCTTGTACTAGAAACCTTAAACGAGAGAATAGCCGTTTGCATAGTAGCAGATAACAGGATGCGTCAAATACTTCAATATAAGAACACACTAGTTCAGGTAAACCCAAATGGTGTTTCGCCGTTGTCTGAAGGAGCTGTACTGAAATATGGTCTCAACTGGGACCAAGTTGCTTAAAATAAATAATGTAAATTTTGGATTACTCGATTCCAAGTAAGGAAACTGCAATTCACATCAAATCCTTCAGCTAGGTGATACCAGAATTAAGATGTTTACAATAAATTTGTTTACACGAATAATAAATTGATGATTGCTATCAGGAAATTCTTAAACAGAACCCAATCGAGCGGAATTTTTGTGTATTTATGAATGATTAGAAGGTTTGCATGAAACATGAGATTCGCTTGAAATAAACAAAAAATAACCAATAGTTTAGTGGTACATCGGAAGATAGTGAATTAGGCTCTTTGGCGTATTAAATCTATTTATTTATTTGATTCACTAATGTTCCAAGTAGTTCCAAGTAGTTCGACGAAGTACCACGACTTTTCAAATGTGAATGTAACTTTCCTTCGAGTGTATGCTTCCAAGTACACTGGAAATCCCACTTAAGTGCGGTTTCGGGGATGGTCCTAAATGGCCTTCACTTAAATCGAACACAAAATTCGCTCGCTTTGAACGTAGACAGTCAACCTCCCGTTTCAGCCCCGCGGCACTCCTCATCAAGAGAACGCCAAGGCACCAATTCTCGAAACGACGTGCCCAGCTGAAAATTCCTGTACATGAACCTCGGAGGATTCTGGACATGTTCCTGGACACGAACCTGTGCAGTAACCTTGACGATTCCTGTACAGGAATTTCGCTACGGGAACTGTGCATGACCCTCAAAGGAACCTGTGTGCAAGCTAATTTTTCGAATGATCCTGTACATGTTTCTTCACAGAGTCCTCTACAGAAAGCCGTCACGTAAGCTCATGTCGCTTACAGCTATAAAGTTGCTTTCCTTTTATTTCCTCGAAGTTCGATCTTACTGCCGAGAGAGCCAACCCACTAGCAAACACTCGCGGATAACTTCCTATACAAGGTTCACGTATAGGATCCTGAACAAGTTCATGTACATGAACCCGCGTCTCAAATTAATCTGCGAAGACACCGGTACAGGATCATTCAAGGGTTAGCTTGCATACAGATTCCTGCGCAGGATCGTTACAGTTTCTTTTGCCAAATTCTTGTACCGGAACCGTCAAGCTTACCTGTATAGGTTCGTGTGTATGTTCGTGTCGAGGAACATGTCCAGGATCCTCCGAGGTTCCTGTACAGGAATTTTGAGCTGGGTAAGTCGTTCCAAGAATTGATGCCTCGGCGTTGTCTTGATGAGAGGTGCCGCGGGGCCAACAGGGGATTCTGATTGTTCACGTTCAAAGCGAGCAAATGTTGTGTTCGATTTAAGTGAAGACCATTTAGGACCATGCGCGAAACCGCTCTTGAGTGGGATTTCCAGTGTACTTGGAACCATACACTCGAAGAAAAGTTACATTCAAATTTAAAAAGTCTTACTTCTTCATCGAACAACTTGGAACTACTTGGAACACTAGTGAATTAAGTAAATAAATAGATTTGATATGCCAGGGAGCCTAATTTACTATCTTCCTATGTACCACTACACCCTTGGTTATTTTTGGTTTATTTCAAGTGCATCTCAAGTTGCATCCAAACTTTGTGATGATTCGTAAAAACGAGGAAAATTCCTGCTTGATTGGGTACTATTTAAGAAGTTCTTGATAGCAATCATCCAACTGAAAAATTCTATATGAATTGCAGTTTTTTACTTTAAAGTCAAGCAAAAACACAGAAATCCATAGGTACATCGGCAAAATGTATGCGTGCTAAAAAAATTGTTAATCTCTTTCAGCGATATTGAGAAGTTTCAGTAATGTTATAGTTATTCTCATATTATTCTATGTACAAGGTATCAAAAATGTAAGAAGATTATGAACTTGTAATAAAAAGAAGTCCTTATATATACCGAAGTCGTCAGTTTTATAATTCTTATAGTTATTTTTAATAAGTTGAATCTTAGACCAAATAAATGAAAATTCAACTAATGAAAATTAATTTCTACCAAAAAAGGCCAACTTTTAACAAAATACATGAATCATCAACATAGTTCAATTTTCAACAACACCCTTGACTTTTTGAAGAAATAGGAGACTTCTGACAAAATGCTTAATTTTCAAGAAAATAATTAAATTGTCATTCAGTTATGAGTGACAGCATAGCTTCACCAATCGAGAGAGAGCCTCCTAGAGGCATCGAGCGATTTTGGATAGGGCAAGGCCTTTTTTGTAGGGACCAAATATATGTAACGTTAGAGAATTACTGAATAAACAAGCAGATTTTATAGTGAAATGAATCGTTTTATTGAGTCTTCCCCTAACTTTCCACGTTCTAGTTCAATATAGATGGTGTTAAAATATTATATTCTAAATTATTCTATGTTATTAGTCGAGTAGTGAAGTGCAATAATGAAATTGATAATTAGCAGTATAACAAAGCGTCTGAAACTCCACCCACCGAGATCGATAAAACAGAGATGACATTGATTCTATATGTTATACTTTCATCATTATTTAGTAAATCCGGGAGTTTCGTCATTTCTATATTTTTATATCATCATTTCACCATAGTTCGGTAAAATAAGGATGCCTTTAATCATACCGATTCACATTGACAGAATGATTTTTTTCTTTCTTGCATAAGTACATCTAATGCCTCTTTAAGGCGACGAATTTCCAATCAAGAACACAAATGTTACCTTCATCTTCACTTTCAGAGTCACTATCAGGGATATTCCCGATTTTTCCTCTTTACTTATTGTACCAGCTATTCATTTTTTAGACCCGACGATTGCATCCGCAACAACAAAGGATCTATTGTTATACAGCTAATGTAGTTATTAAAAATAGTGAAGAGTAGTAGTAAAAAAAATAATTAGAGGAATCTATTAAATGAAGTTTTAACATACTGCAATAATGTTTTTGCGGGGACTTCATCTTTTTTCGCACGCTAAGCAGACGTTTAAAGTAGCATTTCTCACGCACGTATAAAAGAAGAGTATTTCGTTGGTACGATTTTGGTTGCTTGCACCATGTTCAGAGTTGCAAAGCAGCGCTAAGCCAAAAAAAAGACGGATCACCCCCGCCTATAAGTTGCTTCCTTCATCAATCATCATAACGTTTTTTTGTGCATGATACGCCACATCGTTAGTGCAATTTTCTTTTCGTAAAAATAAGTGAAAATGGGAAAATCATCGCACAAGAGGAGGCACAGATCGAGGTCTCGTTCTCGATCTCGATCTCATAATAATAGAGTGAAGGAATTGCAAAGAGAGTTGAGAAAATTGACAGAGGAGGTACGGCGCGGTGGCCGTTTGCGATCGCCATTCAAGGAAAGTGCGAGTTTTCCGGAGAGATTCAATGAGCATCGCATTGGTAGGCGCTATTATGAGAGTGACTGCTACTGACGAGAAGATTCTCGTAAGTATAGTTGTATTCAGGGCGCTAGGCTCATACTGGGAATGAGATGAACCGTGCCAATTAATAGGCGGTGGGCCCTTACGAAGAGAGGGACATACCGTGCGCTCATGGCGACAGGCCCTCAGCCAGCTGAGGGATAGGTCGCGCAATACGATCGGTACTAGTCTTTTTCTTTTTTGTTTGGTTATTACAGGAAGTTTCATTTTATAAGAGAGGTCTCTGTCAGATTAGGAAATTTCTGGAGACGAGAAATGAGTTAAACTTCCAGATTCAGATCCGAAGGAAAAACAAAATAATGGTGAGGATGATTTGGAAATGGACTCTCTTGACCAGGAGACACTGAAGTTGCTCAGTGACCAAGTATTGTCCTTTGACAATAATGATTGATTGCTGCATCTAAAAATTGGGGATCGCTGGCAAGGTTGGTTACAGGTCGGTTTTAAAAAAGAAGAAAAACAACATTTACTCAAGAAATATCCGCTAATGTAGTTATCATTTCGAAGCACCAGAACTCAACCCGGAAGTTGAAGCGTCGATTAACGAAACTGTCAAGAAAAGAGAGAAGTTTTTTACTGCCGATCAAAATACTTTGAGCTCGGCAATATCACACCCGGGAACAAATCAGCCACTTTTGTTACTTCCTCGGATTTCATAAAAACCAACATTGTGCGTAGCAAGTACACTTCAAGCTTATTTAGAGAGAATGAAGGTGGTTAGAGGCAATACCGACAATTTGTTAATAACAACTAGGAAACCTTATGGGCCAGCAAATGCCCAAACAATTTCGAGATGAGTTAAAGCCTTTATGGCTAGTAGCGGTGTTGGTGCTAAATATAAGGCTCACAGCACGAGACACGCCGTGACCGCTGCAGCGTTAAAGAAAGGTGTTGATATTAACATTATAAAGAGCACAACAGGTTGGTCAAAAGAATCTCTTACATTTGTCAAATTTTATAATCGACTGATTGTTCAAAGTAACTGTAATTTTGTAATAATTTGAAGCTTATTTGTGAAAGTTGGATAATAGTAAAGATTTTTGCTAAATGAATAGCTGGAAAGTTATGTATTTCTGAACATCTGTATAGTGAAATCTCTCGAATTATATGTAGAGTTTCGTTCGACAGATATTCACACCCTTTAGAATATTGATTGTGATCCAATAATATACTATCTCACCTCAAAGGTGTTTAGAAAAGAATCAGCCTTCAAACTATATGATGTCAGTCGTCTCTCTCAAATAAGTTTTTCCTGGCCAAGCTTGCAGCCAGATTATAGTGGTAAGCGCGCGGTCTGGATAGAAGAACAATTCATCTTCGGTCTAGTTTGTATTTGTGAAACCAAGGATTGCCAACATTGTTTGGATTCAAAAAGTTTTTGTAATAATATGAGCCAATTTAGCTTCCAAAATACTTTTTGAATCAGAGTAAATGACATAGAAGGAAAAACAGTTGTCCGAAATATTTTGTATTGCCTCACTAATTGCCATTGCTTCTGCTGTAAAAATAGAAGCATGTTCCGAAAATTTTTATTTAAGTTCAAGGTCAAGTTGTGGAGAATGTGGAAGCTCCGACGAATGTGGCAGGGGATTTAGAACCATCTGTGTAATAATGGATATGGTTTGGGAATTTATCGGAGATAGAATTTTTGAATTAGCCTGTGCTAGACCTTTTTCTGAGTTAAGCTTAGGCACTGCTAGCACGTGTTGCTCGCCACTTCCAGATACAACCACAGGCAAAATATCCACTTTTACATGTTTCTTTCCTACCACTGGATTATCGGGCATCAGTTTCCCGTCCCAGTGTACAACGAGTGGGGCTTTTAGCTTGGCTTGGACATCGCATTTTAAATCATTTGCCATCTTCTTGCGGACATCTGGGCGACGTTTGATGCTTGTTGGGTTTATTCCTAGATTCTTGGGGTCACACTGTAACGGTAGACTCTTCGCAACAGCCTGTAGAATGAATGTTGCATCCCGCCCAGATGTTCCAGACCTATCAAGAGCACCTACTAAATCGGAATTGAAATAAAGTGTTGGCCTTTTCTTTTTCGGTGAGGGTGGGGCACTACAATCACTGTCGCTTTCGGCAACCGCGCTTGCTATCTTACTATCGGATGATTCCAATTGCACTTTTTTCTCACGAGCTGCCTTCTTTTATCCCTCTATACCAATTCTCCTTAGCTCAGTATCTTTGCGATTAACTTTTTTTTTAATTTTCTCAACGAACTGCCTATCTATCGCGCCCATAGTTCCTGTTCTACTTTTCTGTCTTTGAGCAAGCAGAAACAGTCTGTTCTCTTCTATTTCAATCTTCTCAATAGCATTATTAGCAGCAATATCAAACAGGGAATCAAATGTTTCATTCAGGTCATCTGTCTTCTCCTTGTGAGCAGCTGTCTTCCTAACTGATCTTCTTTTCAGAGCAAACCATGTTTCGTACAGTTTAGTGCATTTCCTAATTATATTTTTTGTGTCCTGGGTAGGGATGTTGGCTTTTTCCAACATTGCAAGGGTTTGACGAGCGGCTTCTCGTGTACTTTGCAACTTCCAGCGTTGGAAAACAATGTGGCAATGAAGAAACATACCAAACACTTGTCTCTTTGAAGGGAGTGTCTTACTCATAATTTCAGCAATGGACACACAATTGGCGACCGCAGTTCGTGTGTTCTTTGCCATTACTGGAGCCTTCCTCTTCGGATGTGGTGGTATGATGAACTGCAATAGCACACACAGTCACACAGTACACACACCTATCACTCATTTCAGCACTGCATTGCGCCTTTACTTCTAAGCATTGGTGATGGTCGACAAGCAACCAAAACACAGCCGGCAACAATACGCTCGTAAGCATTCGGGTGCGGTGCAAGAAAGCAGCAAAATAAGAGGATCCTGATCAATCGTTAAAACTTGTCCGATCTGGCTGCAATTTTTCAGAAGTCATTTTTAACTAATAGGAACCTTATTTCCGAGGAACAGTAGGATCAGAGAAAAAAATAATGTTTGGTTAGACCCTGACAGTGAGACAAGATCTGATTGGGAACTTGTCTGAAATTAGTTGAACTCTAGATCGAATGGCAAGTTGTTTTGATTCCGCTGGCATTACAATGATGGGTGTGGAAATGCGATAACCCAAGATAACTCGTTAATAAGGTTTGTTCTGTTTTTTGAAAAACTTGTCATCGCTGGCAGGAGATAAGGCATGCCATCCATATTCAAAGAAGCTCCTCACCAATAAGTTGACTGTCCGACCGTCTGAGAGACCACTTCGACTTTCAATGTAATTTTTCAATAAAAATATATTGTTGTATTGCTAAGTGCCTGTGCACACGGAGAAAAACGGATAGTCAAATTTAAAGTGTCCAAATTTAGATGGTCAGTTTGATCTTCTAGATAGTACCAAATACCATCCAGAATTTTTTCTTCATAGTCAGACAGACCATAATTTTTTAGTTTGTCGGAATATCCGCAGGTGATTTAGACTCACTATTAGTATAGTGAAATCGACATTCCAGGATGTGAGACAGAAGTGGCTGGGCCACGACTTCTACCGATCGCCGAGCGAACACACCCGACACCCGAAACGCATTTTTGGAGCGACTGACATTCGGTGTCACGTTTGCCGTCTCACACAACATTTTCAATTAGTTTAAACCACTTGTTGATACTTGAAACATGTGTGGAGAGTGAATAAAATGTCTAGAACATTTTGGAGAGTGGGTTAAATGGTTTTTGTCCTGATTTTAAACGACAAATTCGGTGCTTCGGAGTGATTAAGGACAAAGGCGTCGCTTGTTAATCAGCGCGTATTCTGAACATTTTCGACCGAAAACGTGATCAGCATTTCGTAATTCGTTCATAAAGAATCAAGACTTGCGATTTTTGGTAATACGCATTTATATTGTTTTCTGAATTTTCCAGTGTTAAAAATGTTTTAATTCAGTGCAGTGACGCCGTTACCTTTGCCTCTCATACTCGAAGTAATATGTTGCCAAAGTTGTTATGCATATGCAATCATGTTTCAGGCATCCTAATCTTCAAAAATAATGAAGATGCTTTCAGAATTGATGGATTTTATATCAATTTACATGTTTTTTATGTTAAATTGATTAAATTAAATTTCCGTCTCTCGTCTCTCTCACTCTTATGAATATATATAGGTGGGAAAGGGACAACAGATAATAAATTAATGTAACCGTATCCTAACCGGTCCTTATATGGAAAATGGTAACGAAAATAAGTTTTAAAAATCTTCTGACGGGTCCTAACCGGCTTCTACCTGAAATTTGGGAACAGAAATTAAATATTGTCAGACTGAAGTTAGTTTCTAACTGGTCTCTAGCCGGTTCCTAAAAGGCACTTGATACTGGTGTGTCTTTCAACCGGTCCTAACCGGGTTCTATCCGACGATCGGAAAGAGAAATTAAATATTGTCAGACCAAAGATAGCTTCTAAATGGTCTCTAACCGGATCCTAAAAGGCAATTGACACTGTTATGTATTCTAAACGGTCCTAAACGAGTTCTAACCGGATTTGTAAACAGAAATTAAATATTGTCAAAGACTGCAGTTAGTTTCTAACTGGTCTCTAACCGGTTCCTAGAGGGCACTCGATACTGGTGTGTCTTTTAACCGGTCCTAACCGGGTTCTATCTCGCAATCGAAAAGAGAAATTAAATATTGTCAAAGACAAAAGTTAGCTTTTAACCGGTCTCTATCCAGTTCCTAAAAAGCACTTGACCCTGGTGTGTGTTCTAACCCGTCCTAACCGGGTTCTAGCTGGAATTTGTGAACAGAAATTAAATATTCAGACTGCAGTTAGTTTCTATCTGGTCTCTAACCGGTTCCTAGAAGGCACTTGATACTGGTGTGTCTTTTAACCGGTCCTAACCGGTTTCTATCCGACGATCGAAAAGAGAAATTAAATATCTTTGAAGACTAAAGTTAGGTTCTAACTGGTCTCTAACCGGTTCCTGAAAGGCACTTGACACTGGCGTGTACTTTAACCGGTCTTAACCGGGTTCTATCCAGCAATCGAAAAGAGAAACTAAATATTGTCAGACCAAAGTTAGCTTCTAACTGGTCTCTAGCCAGTTCCTAAAAGGTACTTGACACTGGTGTGTTTTCTAACCGGTCCTAATCGGGTTCTATCCGGCGATCGAAAAGAGAAATTAAATATTGTCGAAAACTAAAGTTAGGTTCTAACTTGTATCTAACCGTTTCCTCAAAGGCACCTGACACTGGTATGTGTTCTAAGCGGTCCTAACCGGGTTCTATCTCGCAATCGAAAAGAGAAATTAAATATTGTCAAGGACCAAAGTTAGCTTCTAACCGGTCTCTATCCAGTTCCTAAAAGGCACTTGACACTGGTGTGTGTTCTAACCGGTCCTAACCGGGTTCTACCCGGAATTTGTGAACAGAAATTAAATATTGTTAAAGACTGAAGTTTGTTTCTAACTGATCTCTAGCCAGGTCCTAAAAGGCACTTGAAACTGGTGTGTGTTCTAGCCAGTCCTAACCGGGCTCTATCCGAAATTTGAGAAGAGAAATTAAATATTCCTAAAAGGCGAACCTAGTTTCTAACTGGTCTCTAGTCGGTGCATAAAATGCACTTGTTACTGGTGTGGTAGGTACAAATATTACATGATGCCGGATAGAAACCAGTTAGATGCCAGTTACAACCCGGTGTCAGAATAAGTTAGCGACAGGTTAGGACCGGTTAAGAACCGGGTAGGAATAATATGAGGACCCAGTTGCAAACCGGTTAGTTCTTGACCTTTTTTTTGTGTGGCTGTGTAATACTAAGAAATGTGTTCATGCATTTCTTTACTATTGTTGTTCTCAATATGCCACCATACCATAACTTTAGATTTAGTATTGACATACTGGCATACTTTTTTATTCTAAGTGCAGGTGTTGATAGTCGGAGTGACATAGGCACATAATGCATCTAAAAATAATTCTTACTACTTGCATCTGCTCTATTTTAGTTCAGCTATATCGAAAAATGAATTTTTCTGAATTATAAATTTGGCGATTGACAATATTATTGCAATAAAAATGTAAAAGACCAATGAAATCTGTTTCAATAAAATAGAAAAATAAATTCTCTGCTGGAAGTAAAAAGATTGCAAAAGATAGAAATTGGGGGATAGGAAAAGATAAAACTATTCTATCTCTCTTAATGGGTCACTTTGCATCCCTAAAACGCTATCTTTTCTTATCCCTAATCTCAATAATTTTCTATCTTTTTTCTATCCTTCGTGACCGAAGACTCTTATCTTCTTCTATCCCTTAGTCTATTTATCTATTACGAATTCCAATCTTTTTCAATCTCTTTTTCTATCCTTCGTGACCGAAGACTCTTATCTTTTTCTATCCCTTAGTCTATCTATTACGAATTTCAATCTTTTTCAATCTCTTTCTGTATCATTTGTGACCGAGGAATCTTATCGTTTTCTATCCCTCAAAATTAGGGAGTCCATCGAAAATTTAATAAATTAATTAGAGAAATTAATTTGACGTTGACCGCGTATCAGAAAGACAACGTGACGTCCATGCTTATATACCTACATACTTAAAATTAATTTCCATATCTCACTTATAGGCCTGAAGACTGATTTCACTTGTTGGTTACTTTCACCCTCAGCCAACTAGCGTCACCCTGCTGGAATTAAAAAGATATAGATCCTATCCTTTTGAATAATTTTAAATCTTTGAGAAAGAGAGAATGTATCCCATTCGATCTCTTTGACAATATAAATTCACGTCTATCTTTTTCAACACCGTCGTTTCTATCTCATCCTATCCATTATCTGTCTACGTCAATCTTTTTTTATCTCAGTGGCAATCTAAATTCGCATCTATCTTGTTCAATCTCCTTTTCCCTATTTCATCCTTTTCTACGTTTATCAATGTCTACCTTTTTCTATCAATTTTTCGATATGAATTCACGTCTACCTATTTTAATACCCTCTTCTCTATATCATCCTATCCTTTATCTATCCACGTCAATCTTTTTCTATCTCTGAATTAATCCAAATTTCCATCTATCTTTTTCAATCTCCTCTTCCCTATCTCATTGTATCATACATCCATCAACGTCTACCTTTTTCTATCCATTTTTCAATCAGAATTCACGTCTATGATTTTCAATACCCTCTTCTCTATCTCATCCTATCCTTTATCTATCCACGTCAATTGTTTTTCTATCTCTGCATGAATCCGAATTTCCATCTAACTTTTTCGATCTTCTTTTCCCTATCTCTTCTTATCCTCGATCTATCCGCGTCTATCTTTTTCTATCTCGTTCTTTATCTAAATTTACGTCCATCATTTTCAATCCTCTCCGCTCTCTTCTCTATCTCACCCTATCGTTTATGTATCCACGTCGTCTTGAAGGTTTTGCCCTGCTGGAAGTGGAAAGATTGAAAAAGATAAATATCTTTTTCTATCCCTTAGTATACTTATCTAATATGAATTTAAATCTTTCTTCATCTCTTTCTCTATCTTCCGTAACCAAAGACCCTTGGTCATCTTTTTCTTTACTTCATTCTATCCCTTTAATATAAATTTTATTCTTTGTCTATCTCTTTTTCTATCTTCCGCAATTGCGTACTCTTATCATTTTCTATCCCTTAAAATAAGGAAAGTCATCGAAACATTAGAGATCCTATTCCAAAAATTAATTTTTCGTCAACCATGCACTAGACAGACACCGTGACGTGAATTCAGATTGAAAACTAGATAGAAAAAGATAGACGTTCATAGATGTAGGCTACGAGGTGGTAAAGAATAGGATGCTAAACAAGAGAGAAGGAAATTTGGATTGACGGAGAGATAGAAAAATATTTATGAGAATACATAAAGGATAAGAAGAGATAGAGAAAAGGAGATTGAAAAAGATAACGTGATTTTATATTGATAGAGAGATTGAAAAATATTGACGTTGATAGAATCAGGATAGGATGAGATAGAGAAAGATTTATTTGGATAGATGAAGGATGAAACGAGAAGAGAAAAGGAGATTGAAAAAGATAACGAGAGTAGAGATTGATTAAGAGATAGAAAAATGTTGACGTTGATAGAATCAGGATAGAGTGAGATGGAGAAAAGGAGATTTGAAATGAAAGACGTGAATTTGGATTGACGAAAAGATAGAAAAAGTTTGACGTGGATTGATGAAGCATAAGAAGAGATCGAGAAAGGGAGATTGAAAGAGATAACGGGAATTTAGATTGATAGAGAGATCGAACAATATTGACGTTGATAGAATCAGGATTAGAT